>CABFNQ020000752.1:0-173598 GCA_902077795.2 Clonostachys rhizophaga
CATCCTTCCGGAATGGCGCCTCCAATCCAAGTTAGGAACGCGAGTTGATTACGCTATTGTTATAAATCCCGAACATGACCCCCAACCAGGTGTCCAAAACGCTATCCAGCGCCTGCGATGCACCCTATCTGAAGCATCCGCCAACCACACAGGATCCGCACCACTTCGCCATCGACCTATAGGCGTGAGCATTGAGAAGAAACGATACGGCGGGCACGAGCGTAAGGCGGAGTATCAACTGGGCATATGGCACTCAGCTCAGTGGAAGCTGCTTGCTGAGCAGGCAGGGGATCATATTAATCAATTTATCAGGGAAACGTTATTAATGCATTTTGACAGAGACTCTGGGCTAGTCGGCAGTTTGGAAGCACGCAGACACCGCTCGGGACGTTTCAAGTTGTCGCAGGGGTACGGCGACTGGCTAGCTGGATGGGGATAGAGTTTTGGCCATGGTATAAGACGTATATTTTGCAGCTCCCACCCGAATCCGATCTAACAAGAAACCTGACAGGAGCCCACCGCACCCGGAGAAACTGCGTTATCCATAGAACAAGGCACTTGTGATCACTAGAAGCTGCTAATTTATTTAATATATTTGCGTGCTCCACTTCAATGCTAATAATTTAATATGGCCATGTCCAGGTGAGTCCTCACGTTATTCGTTGTTAATTGTGGTTGATGGCCACGTGTGCCCCGCGCTCTCACTCCTGGCATTATTATTCCCGGCGGTCAAGGTCCAAGCGCTGAGATCGTAGCCAAAAACTGGTGCGAGGTCGTTTGAAGGCGATGACGTTGGCGGCGACGAGGATGAGAATAAGAGAGAAGATAAGGACGGTGGTGCCAGTGTAGGAAGGCTAATTGAAACTAGCATTGGGGCTTCTGCTTCTATACTCAGTTGATTCTCTTTTCTTCTTCCTTGATATGACCTGCGAGTATGCGACCATCTCATGTGCGGAACTACCACTGGTTCAGTGTTGCGCTAACAGCGGATATGAAATTAGCCACTGAGCGAAAATACAGAGCAAGAATGAAAATAGAAGGAGGAAGGCGCATACTGCAAGAGACAACGGCAGACAGCGGGCGTTATCATCGTCTTTGAGCCCATGAATCTGCCCGAGTATTATATACATCTCTTCGCAAGTTCGCTCAACGGTGGCATGATAACTCCCAATTGTAGGGTAAGTTTGGGGTAGGCCGATTGTTGGTCAAAATCAATTCAACACTATACTCGGGAAGCTACAGTCTAGGTAATACAATTTCCCGTTCTAATACTGTAGACACATATAGACTTCCAACTATCTCAATCTCCATTCCTTGGCGCGTCATCGATAATAAGACTTTCCATGTTGATGGTCTGCTGTTGGAGCATCTCTTCTTGAAACAGGAGCTCATAAGGTGGTCCTTCATCTTCAATACCTTGAATAGGTTTGCCGAATTTATCCTTCTTTATGCCCCTTTCGGTACCGTCTTCGGTTTTATCGTGGGCATTTCCCCTCAGGTATGGTAGTTTCTTTTTGTAACTCTCCAGCGTGGTCTCGTAGCTAGGAACAAACCAAGTGATCCTGCCGCTGATGAGTTTACTTGCATTTTCATAGGAAGCTTTTATCGAGCCTTTCAGAAAAACCCTTAAAGCGAAGTTTAGGTTCTCTGGGTTAACCCCCCCTAGGTTATCAGGGCTCTCTCCGAACATGCGATATGATTGATCTGATATCTCTTGGGTGTTTTCCAAAATCCCAAGCCGCCGGAGGAATGGATCGCCAAGCGCACCCATTGCTGCACAAGCATCGTAGGCGGGGAGCTTGGTTTGATCCACAAATTTACCAAAAGAAAGTGGCTCAGCTATCATAGTTTGAAAGGCTGGATTGGTCTTGTCGATACGCATGTGTGTCTCTAAAAGCCATGCCTTGTCAAGATGCGGTTTGAATGGTTTGTTGAGTGCATCCCAATAGAACCCATAGAGTTGGCGAGGGAGCTTCCAGTTAAGATGCTTCCTCACTGGGCCGTCTAGTTCCTTGAAGATACTTAGATCGAGACCTGCAGCCACTGCAACTTCTTTGCCCCAGGCATCCGATGGTATTCCTAGAGTATGGAGGCGATCCGTAAAGGTGGCCGCAGCCTCCGGGTGGAAACTGTTGTTCATCGCCTTCAAGTCTGGCTTGATGGAACTATCCTGGATTATATAACCGCCCTGCACTATGATGTGCCCGAAGTGCTTTTGGAGAAACTCGTCATCCTGTTTACCGAAGTATTCAGAGATGTCTTGCAGCGACGAGAGGCAGAGAACCACTAATTTTTGCGTATCGTTTTGATGGGCAAGTTTATCCAGAGAATGATAACCGGTGGGGTATTCCATTTTTTCTATATTCCAGGTCTGATTCGCGAACGTCAAATTTCTCAGCTCGTGCCAAGAAGTTTCCCGCTCCGCGCCCCCCAAGCCGTCTACCTGAAACGCGGCCTTGTACCTTTTGGCCGAGCCTTAGCATGTACTCTCCAAAAGAGTCAAATGGCCGATGATGCGCATTGTTTACTGAAACAGATTGATATCTTTGAAAGATGTTTTGATCTGCGCGACCAGCTCGAGACTGTTGTCAATACACGAGGTGCGGTGGGAATATTTGCATCGAAGGTCAAGAGCGGGGGCTCGTCTCTCGTATTCTCTTGCAGGAGGGAAAGGAAGGGTCAAGTCATCCGTTGCGACATCAACCGGATGCGCAATTTCAACATGAAGATGCGACCTACCTAGGTGTGGTCGTAGAGGTATTGTCCTCTCAGGACGGAAAAACCTGAGGAGATTTGCGCAAGATTATATTCTTTATTCGAATGGCGATGTCAAACTCGTCATTGGCATTGATGTTAACTATGGAGAGGAGTCCTCAACGGTATCATCGTGGCGTCCGCGATATACTCCACTGGATGACGAGGCATGCGAAATCCTGGATGCGGTGCAAGAATTTCGCACCGGGTACGTTGAGATTCTTTCTAATGTGAATCAAGCTCTAACTGTCGCAGCCATTTCGATCTTCAAATGGGGCAGCTGTCAATCAGACAGACTCCGTATTCATCAACATCAGCGATCTTGCTTCGGATGAAATATCCAGCGCTGATGAATCGGTAATACTAACTATCCCGTTTAGGCGACTGGCTGATTTTCTCAGTCAGGCCGAACGCATGCAACAAGTGAAAGAGCCCAAGGAAGGACAGCCGAGCATCAAATCTAGCCGACGGACAAGGAAACGCAGGCTTTCATCTAGCTCGGCGGAGGAGCTAAGGTCTGGTGATGAGGCCAAATTCCTTGAGCAGGAAAGGCGAATTGCAGATCGGGCCGCAGCGGAAGACGGAGACTTCATGGCAACGGGTGCAAAACGGAGGGGATGAGCCGCAGGTCAATGCGTCCATCGGATTAACAGAGCTGAGTGGACAGCCCCGGCCATCGTCTGAGCCCAGTCACGTTAGTCCCTGGAACAAATCGGTTATATCCTAAGACCACCTTTCAATTTCTAGCTACATTTATCCCATAACTACATGGAGAAGGTTTTTTTTTTTTTTTCCTAAATTAAAAAAAAAAAAAAAAAAAAAAAAAAAACAGCTCTTGCGCCCAGCGTGCTGTGCGTTGTCAATTGCATACCCAGAGTACCTAATTACCAAGTACCGCTCCCTCTTAGTGTATGGTTGGAACACAAATGATGTCAGCGCATGCGCTACCATGTCGCCGAGTCAACGTATGGATAGTTATATCAAAACAATCTACTGATCTAGCATTGCTTCTCTTTCTGGTACCGACTTCTGTTTCGACACTGTTCCCTCCCAAGCGATACTCTGGCCAATCTCTTCCTTCCTAAAAGTCCTTTGTGTGGTAGCGTGACGTCATTCGAGCCTACACATCTTGGAGGTGTGGGGATCAGCCAGTGATGGTCGGTTACCCCCTCTCCTTGTCCTTTCCCTCTTCATCATGCGCATCCATCACAGTTATGTCCGTGGCACCTGAATCAGCTATCATGAACACCAACAAATTCCTAGACAATCCCCTAGAGATATCGGCCATCATGGTGGACTCTCAACTGGCGATGCCTTGCCCTCGCAATCTGAACGTCATGAGATGCTCTTTGAGTGCCTTCGTCCATGTCAAGAAGCTTCCTGAACCACCATTCAGCATATCCCCCTCCATTTAGGATTCCAATTAGATACCTCGATTCCTCTCTTCGCCCAGGCAGACCTTGAGCCGCACAATGCCAAGTGCAACTATAATGCAGCAACAATCACCTTGTACGTCATGCATGGCGCAGCTACGACGAGGAAATCGTCTCGCACGTTAAGTCATTCGTCGACTCCGTCTATGAAATCTACTACCTCCTCCATCTCATCGCAGAACAAGAAGCAAACACGCCGACCCACCAGAAAGCAGACGCAGCAACAGCAGCAGCAGTCGCCTAAAGAGGCATCGGACAATGCAGAAGGGAACAAGCGCACCAGATATCTTGAGCGAAATCGCATAGCCGCATCCAAATGTCGTCAAAAGAAAAAGGAATAGGTGCTTGGCCTTGAAGGGGCAAAGGGAGCCCTTGGGACGAGGCATTTGACTCTCCAGCAGGAGTACAACACGTTGTTGGATGAAATCAGCCAAATGAAGAGCTTCCTCATGGTGCATGCCAGCTGCAACGATCAGAACATCGGCCAATGGATTCCAGGCTATCAGTCGGGTCGATCGCTGTCGGGTCGATCGCTGTCGGGTCGATATGTGGGGATGAATTGAATGAAGCATCAAGGGATAGAAACCGGTGGCATCAAGCCTAAGTAAGCCGTAGAATTTGCAACGTCAGCACAATAGCCACTACATCTCGCCTTACGGTGGCACTACTTAACCACCTTCAGCCGCCCTTAGTCGGGAGAATGGCAACGCCTGCCTGTTAATTGGACAGTCCCACTTCCAGGATCCCCCAGGACAAAGGACCTCAATCTTGGCCGCAGCAATATTCCGTACTTTGGGCCCCTTGGTAAGTAAGAGAACACGCCATCAACTGTGAAAGTTGGGCATGCCTACAATTTAAGGCCGACTAAGAACTAAGGAAGGACCTGCAGGCCCCGCATCACAAGTTCCCGAAAGGTTGATGAAAATGATAGTGAACGAGTCGCCGTTACAACGCACGCACTTCAGCGCCGCGGCCATAGCATGACCTCTGGGAAAAGAGAATAGCCGTCCGCAGAGGGTGGTCGACGCTTTGAACACATCAATTGCGGCTAGTGTATTTAGATATGGATGGGAAATTTGGTTGTGTGTATCACTAGGTACAGGGTAGTGGGAATTGCGTGCCAATCTAGGCCGACCTGGCTACAACAGTAATTCAACTGATTTTCGCTTGCGTAAATCGTTTCTCGTTATGAAGTGCTCTAGCATAAAATGAAGCCGGATTTCACCATCCGTTCGCTAGAAATTCCTTTTTTTTTTATTTTTTTTTTCTTACAAAGATCAAGACCCTGTTGGACTCGTTGATCGTGGCGGCGTGTGCCGAGATGGAGGCTCTCTGTTCCACATCTGCTCTTTTGCAGAGATGATGAACTACGTTATACTGTCCGTTATTTATAGCCAGGAATAATGGCGTCCGCCCCAAGTTTACTCGGCTATTGATATCCCACGCCCTCCAGATCAGCGAGAAAAGACACGATAGCAGTGAAGCAGGGATAAAAGGTCCGGGTTTCGCAAGTCATGCCGCCCGGCGGCCTACTTAAAAGGAGCTGTTTTTCGCAGCCTAGAGAGAAATTCATGCTTATTCCCTTCATTCAATCGGAACCCTAACTTGTGACTGTTGAGTAAATTGACTGTTCAATCACGAAGCCTCGCGAAGCCTCTGTTCAATTGAGGCCGGCTGTGGCCTCAAGAGGCGCTGCGACGAGCGTTTCAAATGCTTCCTTCGTGAGAGATCCCTCTCTTCTCAACCCGTTCAATCTCTCGAGACGAGGAAGGTTTTCGTACGATGAATCACAATGCGGGCGATGAAGCTGTCAACTGACGCGATAACCGCTGTGTGCTACATACCCTTGTGTTGTGTGGTTGTGGGTGTTGTGTGTGTGTACAGCTTCCTCTCTCACCGCTTCAGCAGTATGCCCATATCTGTCGCGTTGCGAGAAAACGGAGATTGGCTGCCAATACAATGGATGTAGGAAGTCGTCTTGCGGCACCCGCTTCTGGACGTCTGCAGCCCAGGATCCCTGACGAGCAGGATCTGGTCTTGGCTTCGGAGCTTCCAGGCTAAAAGAATCCGTTGCATCTTTCTCTGTGCCTTGCCTATATCCAAATGGAACGTTAATTGAACAATGTTCCTTTTAACTACGTTCGATTCCCCACTACATTAACAACTGCAGCATGATATCTCCTGTATCGGCCATTGCTGGTACTCTAACCTGTCTACATCCGTTGCTTACGAAACCAGCTATCGTCTTAACAAAATGAAAATCTACCCGCTACCATCAACATCATCATCTGGAAAATCATCTTCTGTGAGCAACGCTCCCTCTAGTACCTTTCCAAGATGTGTTTTCTCGATTCCCTCACAATTGAATCGAATCTTTGTTAGAATAATCTTCAGAAACTTGACTGGGCTTGTCCCGAAGCCACATGTTTGATCGTGGATGGGCCTCTCGATGAAACCATCCGGCATGACCTTCTCACCTTCTTCGGCTGCTTTCCAAGCTAGGCCCAAGTAGTCACAAACTTTCGTGTACTCTTTGAAGGAACGGAAGTAAAGTTGTCCAGCGAAAAGGTTGAGCTCGATAATAAGAGCCCCCGGGATCTCCTGTCGCGGCACGCTCCCGGGGAGAGTATAGAGATCGAGACTGTCAATGGGTGCAAACCCTTGGTTCTGTCGCGCGGCATAGATGTGACGTATCACAGCCTTTGAGCTAGCTATCTTATCTCGTAGCTTGTTGGCCTCGTAAGGGCTGATGACCACCATTTTCATCGATCCACCAACGGAGCTCGTGAGGATCCATTGGATGTTACGGAGATAATCATCCATGTACGACTTCCGGATTGAGTCTGGTCTGATCGTTCTGGCGAAGTCTGCCGTGACGAGCAAGCCCTTCGGCCACTGGGATACATCAAATTCAGCAGCGGCGCTTGTGTTCTTGAATATGTCAAACGGCTGCCGAAAGCCGTTACTGAGCGGCGTAATCAATCCAGTGAGCACAAAATGTCGGACGTCTTTGTGGATTTTGTGCGATTGCGGCTTGGCTGGCTCGGCCCGTTCTTTCTGGCGCTCCTCCTCAATCTCCGGGGCTAGCTCTCTCTCTTGCTCCTCTTGGAGGGAGCTTTCGTTCGCGTCCAGATCGCTAAACTCGCAATATTTGTGGTAGATCTGCTGCAGCATCGGATTCTGTGACTGGCCCATTCCCTCGTCTATCAAATCATCCCGCTGTGATCTTGGGCGATAGCGAGACTCGAGGCTTTGCGCCTCTTCTTCAAGGAATTCTTCTGCCAAGCTCCTATCCATTGACTGTTGGTCAGCGGAACCAGACACCTGCTGCCAAAGCTCCTGCTGTTGAGCGAAAGTCTTGCCCTGGGTTGCCCAAAGGGGGAATGAGCGACGAAGATCAGCCCAAGTTTCTGAGATCGACCAAGTAAGAACTTCTAGGACGGTTATGGGGCCATCGACGATGCCATTGCTGCTGTTGAGAGATCGGATCTTGGTTTCAATTTCTTCAGGGACATAGAATACGACAGATTGGCCATTTCCAAGCTTCCTCATTCTCATACAAGCTTTCGCGCACATTGGTTAACTTGAACAACAACAGAATTCGCGGGGTGTGGTCAGCGGAAAAAACTTACCTTGTACCAGTCGATCCTTCACCAGATTAGCACCAAGCGTCACGGCAGCTCGATAATTTTGCGGCAACCGGAGGTCAATCCCTCTCGTGTGAGCCTCATCAAGAAAAACTAAGCATGCGTCAAGATGCTTAGCAAATGGCGAAGTCTGTAGCCGCTCGACGTGTCCCTGTCTGTCCAAGACGGATAGCTCGTCATTGTCACTACAAAACACCACTCCTTGGATCTCTGTCTTATCTCGTGCAAGATGCAGCCAGGCTTTGGCTACTTCTTCATTGGCCAAATCGATAATTTGTGCGCCAACATCAAGAATTACCCGTGTCTCTGGGTCCATTCGCACGGTCATTTTGAGTAGTTGCATAGCGTCCCAGACTGCGGTATGGCCCGGCTGCTGAGAGAGCACAGAGACCGAGTTCTCTGGCCGCAACAAATTCTCCAGCACGAGAGCATTGGTGTGTTTCTGGTCAGGTAGATCGAGCTGCTTTACTGTTAGAGGTAGCACGTGCTGAGAGTCATTTGTGCCGCTGAAGCCTGTCGCAGGGAAGCTCTTGACACGGCCGAGATCCCATCCCGAGGCCGAAAGCTTGTACGGGAACTCCTTCATTTCTTTGACGAAGACTATTTTGGAGAGGAAATAATCGATTACTCCCTTGGAGTACCTGAGATGAGGAAAAAGTCTGTTAATGCAGAGCTGTCGGTCGCGAATGTTCACGCCATTTAGCTGTCTGAAACTTTCAGGCAGATTTTGTACTGACTTGACCCAGTCCTGGTATTCCCCGTCTGCTTGATCAGACAAAAGGAGGCGTTCAAAGGCGAGGAAAAGCTCGTCGTCGGTGAGACCCCCATAGTAATAAGAGATTGATGTTAGGCAGATGACAACATCTGGGTGACTAAACTCGGATCTCGGGCTCGGGCTGTCTTTGGCACGGTATGGGACGGCCAGCCTCGTCTGCGGATCTCGTGTCGCATCGAGGCCATAGTTGACCCGCCATCTCTTCTTGGCAAAGACGAACTCGAGGATACCGCTTGCAAAGAGTCCTCGTATGAGTAAGATACTTTCAGAGACCATGTCCCAAAAGGCGCCTTCCTCGACACTGGCGACAGCATCGGGGCATGGATTTGACTCGGTAATGTAATGGCGAATCATGTCTCGATATTCCTTGCTTTGCCGGGAGATCGGAAACCCAGGGAGCAGCCCGGTTTCGCAGATGTGATCAACGACAAGTCGCAGAACCTCGTCGGATGCCTTCTTGCTGAGGAATCGGATCCGTGGATATCTGTCTGTGGACGTGCTGTGGATTTCGATTGACTTGGGAAACTGCTCCAGCAACGTCGGAGCGTACTTGGCAACTAGACCTAGAACCTGTTGAACAATTATCCATCTCCCAGGCGCATAGTCGATAGGGCCCTGTAGACCCATCGTGTAAATGAGCTCAAACTTGACGGAGAAATTTTCATCGCTCTCATCAATAATGTCGCGGGCAAATTGGTCGAAGAAGTTGCGTTGGATACGCAAAAGCGAGCTCGACAGTGCTTCATCCTCTTTGAACGCCGCCTCCTGAATCATCAGCTGGAGAGATAGAAGATTTTCCGGCTGAACAAGCAGCACCCCTCCATGGTCTCGGCATTGCCCATAGTGGTGTTCCAAGAACTTTGCCTGTGCAGCGCTTGGACGCAGACTTCTCGAAAACGGCATGTGATATATCCGTCTGCCAATGAGGCCTCCCAATCTAGACACAAGCATCTCGAACATTTGCCGTGATTGGGGCTTGGCCACGATGACTCTCACCAGGCCTGTACCGTCGCCGAGAGCGGCTGCGACGGTAGGCACGATGACTGATGACTTGCCCTCACCCATGTTAAGCTGCATGACAGCATTCTTGTTCGGTAAGGCTGGGGGGTTCTCCATTGTTTCTGCAATCTGCTGTTGGGCCTTGCGAATCCGAAGGTTACCCTCTATCTCTAAGAGGAGCGAGTCTGGATGATCTATTGGATTCCAGGTCCTTGGTCCAAAGTTTGATATCTCCTTCACGAGATCAGCTTCCTGGCCGTGTAGTTGAAGTAACCGCTCCGACCCTTGGAGCTGTGAGACGCAGCAACCAAAATTCACAACAGCTTCCTTCCATTCAAGGGGTAGGCTCTTCCAGTTGGCCCTGTTCAATTGCATTAAGATGAGCCTTGGAGATACACTGGGCCACATATCTGTACTTTCTACCATAGAAAGGGAAGAAATGCTGTTTTCGCCTTGGAGTCGGGATGAGAAGGTGACTTTGAACGCTGATAACAACGCATCATAATTCTCCAGACTTAGCTGATAATAGTTGTGGAGAGACTGAAACAGCTCCTCTCCAGTCGTAGTAAGACGGCGTTGCTCTACATTGCCGCGCAGCTGGTCAATGCTTCCAGAAAGTTGGTTGAGATAGCGGATCTCTTGCGGCAATCTGGCAATTGTGGCGATTCGCCTCTTGAGGGCTGATACTAGATGGAGACCGTTGGATGTTTCGGACTGGGGAACTAGGGTTGGTGGCTGAATCGTGTCATTTACCTCTGGCAACGACGAAATTCCCGTGGGTTTGAAAAGATCAGTGATCATGACATGTCGGAGAACATTCTGTGTAGTTGGCGGTGGAGTAGAGGCGTTCACTGAAGTCAACCGAGTAGGTCTTACAGGGATCTGACGCAATGAGGCACACATGCTTTCTATGGACTGGAAGAATTGGTGATTATGGTACCAGCTTTTGAATTTGGTCCGGATCTGTTCCATCGCCGCGTGGATGTGAATGTAGTCACTCGCATCGGGATCTGTCGGCACGGACGGGCTTTGACACGGCCATTGCTCATAGATTTCATTTGAAAACTTATGGACACACTCGGCCTGATAGGAGAGATACTGACGCTCGCGTCTCTCGTGGGCTTGTCGGTTCGTTTCTCTAGGCAAACGAGTGCCATTAGTCCAGCCGCTACTCTCGAAAGAAATAGCACACGAGTTTACGCAGCCTTCGATCTCGTTGCGATTAGCCTTGTATCCCTTGTCAAGATCTAGAGCTTCGTTTTGGGGGAAAACCATCACTCGGTGCTTTGGGTGGAAGATGAGCCCACCCAGAGTGCTAAGCAGACCGCTCTCAATAGGCTGGGCGAAGGCGATGGAAACGATCCATGGCAGGAGTGCAAAGTAATCGTTGGGGTTTCTGCCCGCTATGCCCTCTATAGCTAGCTGGATCGTACGCCATTCTTCAGTGAGAGCAGGCCACGGGTTATCGAGCCACTTGGGATTAAACGACAAACAAATGCTTTCTTTGCGTGGCCGAGGAGGAAGGATGGGGAGCCCAGTGAGATTCTGATACAGCGAGTGGGCGAAGTCTTGAGGGATCTGGAATGGTACTTTCACGTCACTGTCGCGGAAAATAGCGGCCACATTCGACACATCGCGCGCACGCTGTGAGTCTTGGCCCCCATCCCGAGGCTTCGAGTAGAGAGCATCATAATCCATCGTGTGTGCCTCGGCTCCAAACCCGTCTCTGTAGAAGACTGATGACCTGATGGCCTCGCGAGCTTCCAACACGACACGAACTTCCCCTGTGGGTGGTGGCTGGACAAAGTCGCTGTAGAAGAAAGATGTTTCTTCGGCCTGGATAAATAAAGCTCGAACAGATCTGCTAAAATCAACGTGCTGCGACAGCGGACTTAGGCCGCGGGAACCCCAATCAACGACTTGCATGACTTTGAGATTCGCTGGGTAGAAGGAGCGTTCTGGGGACAATTGCGAGATTCGTTTCAAGAGATCGATTTCTTCTTGCGATAGGCAGGTAAAGGAGCGCACGCCTTCTGAGCGCAAAATAGTGAGTGCCTCCTCAGTGCCCGTATGTAGCGTGAACGGGTCTGGGACGCAGCTGGAGGTCAGGCCATGAAGCTCTGCAAGAAAGAGTTTGCTCTTCAGACTTCCGTTCCCTGTCAGGCGATGGAGATGGTGATCCAGCTGGTAAACTTCAACTCGAGTAGCAGAAGACGGTATCGCGA
Source organism: Clonostachys rhizophaga (assembly GCA_902077795.2). Lineage (NCBI taxonomy): Eukaryota > Fungi > Ascomycota > Sordariomycetes > Hypocreales > Bionectriaceae > Clonostachys > Clonostachys rhizophaga. The sequence continues at coordinate 11,834 of CABFNQ020000752.1, forward strand.
CTGTGACATGATCTGTCCTCTGGTTCTTTTGACAAGAAGGAGCCCAGTCTGGAATAAGAACTGACCGGTCTAGATTGCCTCCGACCTTGGCCAGGACCAGCTTATCCACCAGTCCTATCAGAGTGCCTATGGTTTGGTGGGAATCAACACGCATTCCTCTGTATTGGCGAGACATGATGTCACTAGACTTAGCCTCAATGTAAAATGAAAGTTGTAGCCGAGGGATATCAATCTCAAGACAACCTGTGCTACGTTCAAAGGATATATGCAAGCCAGGGAGCTGTTCGAGCGGCTTGAAAACCTCGGAGAGCCGGCAGGCAGTTTTTGATGACGGGTTGATCAGAAACGTATTGGGACACTCGAGTCGCCACTTGCACTCATGCCTGAGCAGCTTCCATCCTCGCTCGTCAGGCTTCCAAGGCTGGTCTTTTCGGCGAAACTCAATTACCTCGTTTGCTACATCGTACCAGTGGACATGGCTGTGGATAAAACGACTGGGAAAAGCCCCGTAAAACACACGCGATGGAACAAGCTCCCATGCATTTTCTCCTTTACAAGCTCGGATGAGCAGATCATTATTCTGTAGCGACAGGTGAATCTTATACCCTTGGATCTCGCATCGCGTTGAAAACTTCATGCCTCTCTCAGCGCTAGGCATGACCTCGACCGAGGACCGTCCAAAAAGCACGGGATAATTCTCGTGGAGCTCGTAATCTGACGGCAGGCGACTCAATGGAAGACCATTGACCAAAAGTTCGGCAGTCAAGACGTTATAGTGGACTTGGAGACGCGACGTGCCGTCCTGACTGGCAGAAGTGGTCTGAACCCAACACGAAGCTTGTTCGGTCCAACTCTCCCCTTTAGCACGGTTGTAGGAAGGCCAAATCTTCGCAATAGCAAGATCCAGCCCAAGATTACCTCCAGATGTAATTTCATCCATAAGGGGTGACTCTGTTAAAAATAAAAGACGTTGATGGCTGAGTTCGAGAGATGGAAGGAAGGCTACGTCACCCGTCGCGTTCTTTCTATTTCTGCCAAGAGATTCTTGGATCGTAATGCAGGACTCAATAAAGACGGAGACAGCATCTGGGTTCTGCAGCATCTTTTTTAAATACCTAGCATCTACGTCGAATGTTTGACTGCAAGCCAATGCCGTTTCTAGCAGCCGTCGGGTCAAGTTTTGTAGGTGTGCATCATCTCTGGCGGCGGAGACTTTTCCTCGGAGAGTCTGCATCCATGCAAAACATGTTTGACGACAAGACGACAAAAGGTCGAGACACGAGTTGGCGACAAGATCAATTGTGAGTGATAGCAACCGGGCTGTTATGATGGTGAATGTCGCGACTGCTGGCAGACACTCCCAATTTTCCTTCAGGTGATTCAGACACTTGCTCATCTCACGTAGCAAATTTAGGACCAAGGCCTCATCTTCAAGTCCCTTGTGTGCAGATCGCAACACAGAACCTGCCAGAGAAGGACCAGCCTGGTGGGATATCTGCCAGGCGAAGAGGGCGGTCTCAACCTTACCCCAATCAACGGAAGGCATGGCAAATTCCTTGAGAAGATTCTCCCAAATCACTCCGTGACCTAGTGGGAGAGAGCACAAGGCTTTGAATTCGTCAGTGGAAAGGTTATCAGGACACTTTGATTGGCTTGCAATGACCATGTTCGGGTCCAGCCCGTCAGGTGTGCTCCAAGGTCGATTCAAGAAAGGTTGCAAAGAACGAGGAACGACAAACGTGCAAGCCTCGGCAACGTAGGAGTCGATGTTGAGTTCCTCCATGATGTTGTTTTCTTCCCGGTCAAAGAAGCCCCAGCTCATACCGTTTTCGAGACAAATTTCATATTCCTCAGATATCGAGATGTCCTTCGCATCGCGATGAGTGGCGACATTGGGCTTGGTGTTCGAGGCAAGAACTACCCGTTGTTTCTCGCTGGCACCCCCGTCCATGAACTCTTTGAGTCCCTGATATTCGGACAAGTAACCAATATACGGTTGGCCTTCGGTGCAGCTCCCACCCTTGCCAAGGACACGCGTGTGCATGAAATGGGTGCAATCCCGCCAAAATCGGAAAGGGCGTGGCACGTCGAGCTCAAAAACGGTCGCCTTCGCCGCTGTTTCATCGCTAGGCAATGGCCACTCGTGAATATAAATCTGGAGGTTATCTGCGATTGAGCCTAGGCGACATTTCTGGCAATGGTAATGAACATGTTCAAGGTACTTGTCACCCCACTTGTTGATCCTTGTGATACTCTCATGGGACAAAGACGCAGCTTGGACAATGAGGTCGTTGTACTGGGTTTTGAGAGCCCTGAATTGATTGCGCTTTTTCTCCTGCTCTTCTCTGGCACGCCACTCAATTTGACTAAGCAATTGTTGTTGTTTTGGGGAACTGTGGTAGTATCGGACGCCAAATGTTCTGGAGGTGCCAAAGGTGGTGAAAATGGACTCCACATGAGTAACTTGCCTCCGTCGTTCCTGGACATACTCTTCGATGGCCGCCAGTCTGTCCATATGTACCCGAGAACGAAGCAGAAGGGACGCGCAAACCTCAATAGGCACTTCGGGATTGTAGTCGCGCAGCAAAGAATGAATGGCAACAGCAGATCGGTCACACGCAACCCAGAGCTCCAACAGAGTTAGAGTCATGATGGATTGCCCTTCTGGCTTCGACTTGTAGAGGTTCGTTGCAAATTTCCGGTACTCCTTCATGATAATGTATAGCTTCTCACCTGTGTCTTCATCTTCGAGATGCTCCTCGATCCAGTCTCGAAGAAAGTAAGTCACCCAATTTTCAAAAGCCACAATGTTGTAGATTCGATAATCGCCAGAGGTTTGAGCAGATTGTAGCGAAGGAAGGGCGTGTTTGGATAACCGTATGATTGCAGATGATGGTCGAAAGTTATTGGCGCCATCTAGGCCCACGCCCTGTCCAACCTCATCAAGGAATCTTTCCAGCTCGGGAAGCGAGAACTTGCACTCTTGGTCCATAGACTGCTTAAGAATGCCAGAGAATTCAAGTGACCTGGAGTCGTCCTTGACGACGGCTGCCCACCTGCCCCGCAGATGTGCAGTGGCATTCTTCATGGTTTCATGGACCTTCCGCATCCATGGCTCGGTCTGCTTGATGTCAAGCTTGATTAGACGACGAGCGAGTTTGGCATTCATGACATGAAGGGCACTACTGGAGCGGCCCCCGTCTAGAGAGAGTTTCAAGACATGGGCCATAAAATAGACCATGAACCTCTTGTAAAGCCGGCCACGGGGTGGTAGGTCATATGAAAACTCCTCTCCAGCGAGGGTCAGTTGTAGGATGACTCGCAGCAAAAGCCAGATGGGAGATCGCCTCCAGGGCAGGCGATTTCCATGTTCGTAACGGACCTCCTCGCGCGTATTTTTCCACAACCCTCGACCAGAAACCATCTCACCAAACGGGCGCAAGACGGCTGTAAGAAGCTGTGTTACTATGGCTGGATTGACCGTGTCACGATCCTCCACCTGGGCTCGCCGAGCCTTTTTTATTTGGGGCTGCATCTCGGCAACACTCTGGGCGCTCATGTCGCCGATGAGGGTGGAAATGGCGGCGCAAAAGCCCTCGCGGGCTAGAGTATCGCGCGGCATGCATACAGTAGCGGCGGGAAACTGCCTTCGCAAGCGGCCCTTGTTGGCAAAGACGGAAGAGTTTGTTGGAGAGAGTTCAAAGCATTCAAAGAAGACGTGGCCGCCGACGGATCGAAGAAGGATACCGGCATTCTGGCGCCTAACGTGGAGGGGAATGACAGAGTCTGACGAGATGTGAGTAGTTGCGAAACGTAAAAGGCGGGAGTAGGCTGGATCTAGCATACCTTCAGTCCAAAGTCTCGCAAGCGTAGATGTGAGTTCAGTGGCCGAAATGGGACCAGCTCCGCTCAAGTTTCTGAACGCCTCGACAGCTCCTAGCGCCTGCTTGAGGGAGGCAGAATCGGCCTGGGGCCATTCGTAATAGCCAAATTTCTCTAGAGAGACAGCAAGAGCAGCGACAAGCTGGGTCTCCCAGTCATCCAACCCTTCATCGTCGCCGCCTGGGAGCTTGGGAGGGAGGAACACATGGTCGATAATGGTCTTTAGCTGGCTTGAAGTGCCCGAAGAGGCCATTGTAACAGGTTTTTACGAGTGGAATTCGGTTTCAAGAGAGAAAGGGAAAGTAAGGAAGGGCAAGTAAGGACGGGATTTAGGGGTTGTAGTTAGCTGAATCAATGAACAGATAGAAGACAGCAACCTGGACGATATGGGATGCGGTTGGAACAAAATTCAACTCTGGCAGTGCTGCTGTGATTAAAGTGGTATGTGTGAGGAAAGAAAAAGAAAAAAAGAGGAGAAGAAGGGAACAGCAAGAAAAGACATTTTTGACCTGACAGAGCAAGTTTGTGGGCGAAAATTCTTTGTGAGACAGCTGCCATCAGTTGTCAGGTTCACTTACCGAGAACTGCAAACTGCCACCAGTACAACAAATAGAAAACACATCCACGCTTGACCCAGGTCGCTTAAAGAACTATGATAGGGAATTAGCTTCTGGTTTGCTCCCAGGTGTGAGGCAGGACTGATAGCTCATGCCTCAAGGACTTTCAAGCCCAAAGTAGAGTTCCGCGACACCGAAATATCTTGGGAGAGCAGTGGATGGCCTCCCGCATCGCCCCGCCCCCCCACACCTTTGGTCGTATTTTTGCTTGCCTCAGTACTGACATCTAGGAGGCCACAAATGCTTGCCAATGTCATCTCTCGTCAGTGAACGTAAAAAGGCTGCTTAGGTAATAGATGAAAGGCAATAAGTATTCACACAAGAGTCCAATCCTTAAGTGCGAAACAAGATTCAAATAATGCTACCGCGTGGAATTCTCGACAGAGATTGCATCCCGTTAGCCCTAAAGATATGGTCAGAGTCACAGCACAGTTTTATGCTCTCTGTGTGGATATTCTTATCGGATATCGGATTATCGATAGCCGGTCTTATCGATTGGTCAGGTGGGCCCAGCCAATCGTATACTTATCCAACCTTTGGTTGGAACCTTCCAACAGCTAGCTTTTATACTAATCATCATCACTCATTCAATCGTTTGCTTTTGCTATTTGCTTCGCTGTACAGCTGCTTGTCAAACCACACTCTGAGCCGTGCGACGGTTTTGAAACTGGCTCTGTTCAGTCAGTCGTGGCAACGCTACATCGCTGCCAAGCGCGCCTATTCAGCGGCTTGTAGGAAACGAATGGCACTTCTCAGGCTTTCCACGGTAATGACGCTGTCGCCTTTGGCACCCTCAACGTTCACATTCCCAGCACGCACATCAAATCCGGGCTCTGCATCATCGGGGAACTCCACGGACGCCTCGGCACCCAGCCTCTCCGCGCAGCTTTCAGACTGCACTTGGCTGGGATGGTCAAGCCATTTAATCCGTGCAGCAACAGTGTGCGAGGCATGTTGGTTGGCCAGCCTATCGAACGACAAGGGAAACAGGCGTCGGTGCTCCTCGGGTATCGTCTCAACTCGTCTGTCGGCAATAGCGCGAGCGAGGCCGTCGACGCTTGTCAGGTAGTCTACAAAGAGGCCCTCAATGTGAAGCGCAGAGACCAAGGCATATTGGCGATCCCTGGCTACGACTGGAGGCATGGCGTATGCCGAGATCCTCTCCCTCGTCTCGTCCTTTCCTCTAGGTTTGGGAAACTCGCGCAGCACTGGCTCCGTCTCGATTGCAGGCTGCCCAAAGATGTTGGGTCCTAGGGTCGTGTATCGTGAGTTGGCGGAGTCCAGCATCCCATAGATCAGTAAAAGAGCGTCCGGCTTCTCTCCTGCGAGGCTTGCCGTTGTCAGGGCCAGGTAGCCACCAGCGCTCGATCCCGACACCAGCACAGAGCTGATGGGAAGCCCTAGCAGACCCGTGAGCGATGACCGCACCCCCTTGTAAGCGTTCAAAGTATCAAGGTACCCAGGCGTCGTCATTCAATTCATTCCGAACTGGGTAAATTGGCTCAAAATAGCCCCTGTTCATTTCCTTCGTAAAGGTTTTATGTCCATTCGATAATTCAAATGAGAAAGAGATGGACAATACATGGATCATTGATTTTCGTGGTAGACTGTGGATAACCACTTTTTCGCTTCTTGATCTTTGGTCGCTGAGGGGTAGCATAAAATTTCCTGTGCACAAAAAAGTTATAGATCCTTGATTTAGTTATATCAATAGGAGCCTGTTATTTGGTAAAACTCAGACGTGTAGTATTTTCCTCCAGGTTTTTTTTCGGAGTAGATCCGAGATTACCGGAAACCATCTCTAGGTGTCTGTCATGTCCTCGTTAGTGCAGTCCGGGAACTTAGCCTACTTGCTAATCACCTCCAACCATTGGCTGATACCAGACCACTGTAGAATATGACCGCCAAGAGCTAATGTCTGTTCCCGCTAATGCGAAAGACACCATGAATCGTACCTGAAGGAAAATAGATTGTCTGTCCAGGTTTCAGAATCTAGTAGCGCCACTGTTGTTTGTCATCGTAGTGTTCATTATTTTCCATCTATGCTCTATATTGTTCATCACTTGGACGAGAATCCATACAAAGCCGAATAGTAATCTAGGTAGAGAGGCCATGGCTATCCATATGAAGTACCGTACAATGACCTCCTTCAGATAGCAATGCCCATTGTTCAATATCTCTCGAAGCTACCAAATCTTTCCTATTGGCCACAACCCTCTCAGCACTATCTTCATTCAGCACTATATCACGAATCCGAGCTAGGAGCTGGCAATTCCTATTCATCAAAATGCTATGTAGTATAGAAGGCAAGTGACAACTGCAGTCAAGGATATTCCAGGGGTCATCTGAGTATCTTGATGAGAGGAAATGCTCCTAGACTTGTCGCAAGCTTCTTGGTTCGCTACCTCGAGCTTCATTGCTGGCGATCCAGTTAAGACGACGCTCATCTTTCGTCGGTTTGACCAGCTAGTAGTCCGAAACCTTCTCTTTCTTGAGGCTCGGCATGCGGCCCTTAAAGAATTGCAAGATCGCCTCGACGAGACTGACAAAGGGCTCCGAAACAACGAGCCTATCACGACAGCAGCAAATCATGGGAAGATTTCGCCGCTTTTGGCACTTACGGTCGTGAACAAGATTTCGGACTCCCTCGATCGGTGTTGGATCGGTGGGAAGAGTCGAGAGGGGGCAAGTGAAGAAATACGAGAATTGGTCCGGTCAGAACCCTCCATACCCGGAGTTAAGCACCCCTACGCAAGGGCATCTTCCAGTGGCAGTGGCAAAGGACAGGGCCCCGCTATAAATAAAATCAAGGACAGGGAGAGAAGAGACTTTTTACTGCTATTTGGGGAACTCTGAAACCAACGGAAACAACTTCATTCACTACCTCTAACAAGTATAGCACTGTACTCGAAGAATCCAGGGCCTTTTTTAATAATTTCTTAAGATGTGGTCCTCTCACAATGGAGTTGATACAAGGCAAGTGGAATTTGGCACAGACAGTAGAGGACTCTTTGGAACTTATCGTTCGTATGACAGAGCTTATCGTTGGAAAACAAGCTAACATATTCCAGAGGAAGCCATCTTACGATACCGAGAAATGCTGAAGCTCGAGCCACCAGCAACAATGAATAAGGGGCCCAATAAAAGCATGTAGTGGGATAATACTTAAGGACCACTTCATGAGAAGTACTATCTGGCTATTTAATTCAATAGCATCAACAATATCGTCAACATTGTATTCAGCTTCTGATGGATAGCAGACAAAAAAGCAGCTTTCTATACCTAAGATACTGTTAGTTCAATGAATAGTATAGAAAAGAATTGAACGCCCCTGTGACATCAACAGTCTGCCCCAACGGATGGGTATCTTTAATACAAGAAATATGAGTGACCACGATGAAGCCAGGTTATATAGACCGAAATCTTATGAGCTGGTGTGCTGCATTGCAAATGTATATATACAGTACTGTATGTAATATTGAAAGAAAATCGAAAAGCTTTCTTATTTTCCGCCAAATTGCTGTATTTTTGGAATAAAGCATAGGCTAAATAGTGGGGTTCAGGCTCATTCTGGGGCCAGTACAAATTTTAACCATGACTCAATCAGACTTGAGCTGGGAATCCCAAGTAGCCTTAGACGGCCCCTTGACTGATCCAACTCGTCGCTCCAGAAGCTTGAGCTCCTTCTCCCAACGCCGATAAGCAGAGGTCCCATATGAACTATCCCCCTCCATCCTGTTTTTATCATTTGCTGCCCGTCTTCTTGGACGTCGAAGGCGTCGGTGCATCTTATGAACTTCTTTAGTCTTGCTTTCTAGATTAGGCTCATCAACAGGATTCTCTGAGTTGTCGGTTTGGGATACAGCCGTATGTTCTTGCAACGGATCATACGTGCACATTACTCCGGGAAAGTTCTCAGCCTGCAAAAGAGTTGTATGATTATTATATCGGGCCGGGCTGTTAGGTGCCAAAAAAGCCATGTCCAGAGACTGCGGAGACCTGCCACTATCGATATTCTGATCCAAATTTGTATCTTCATCGATAACAATAGTACAGTCTATAGTCTTCTGTCAGCTCTGGCCGTTTCAGGCTCTGGAATAGAACCAGTATATACCGTGAGTGTTGCTACTAATTTCAGTATCACTATCTGCCTGAATATAGGAAGTTGAACTAGTTATATCGTCTAGCGAAGTAGAAGTGCTCGGCACGCCTGGCTTGGCGCCAGTATTATCGTTTGGCGGTTTTACTTTCCACAGCTCTTCCATCGGTGGGAGCTCATCATGTAAGCCAGGAGCCTTATCTGTTTTCACTTCAGTTAGCATATGACTTGATTCTATGCCAGCCGTATTTCTTATACCGGTGATCTCATCCAAAGTCTCCTGAGTACACTGGGAAGTCCATATATTATTGAGATTCTCAGCCGCATTCGAGGTCCGCATGTGTTTTTGAGGCAAAGAAACTGCATTTTGTTTCCTCTTCGGCTTTTGTGGCATGGGCCGTGGAAGTTCGTATCGTCTGAATTCGAAAACCATCTTGGGAATGAGTCGTAGGCAGATTTGGGCTAAGAGTCAAGATATTTGGGATTAAAGTAGTGTAATACAATTGGTCTGATGAAGAAGTTGATAGTAGACGTAAAGCCAATGTACTGTGCTACGAGGGAGGACCTCATTTTATAGACAGAGTCCCTTCTTCGTCCTTCCCCCCCTCCCCCTCTTCTATCACTTCCATTACCTAAAGACATGGAGCTCAGGCCATCCACCCGAAAATGAATCGTGGCAAAAGCGGGCTCCTCGGATTCCATCCCCTGACTTTCCTGATTCAATCGTTACCACTAAACGTAATGAGATAAACCTTATACAGTTGGTGAGATTAAGGGGCTTGGCCGACTGCATATTGAGGCTTAACACTCTCAAGACTGCCTGGGTATCAGGTCAACTGACGTAAGTAACGACCAGACATGGTAAACACCTCGGCTGGCGGGTTCATTCGCTCTACGGTGGCGAAGTAGCAAACATCTTGATTATGTTCTCGCGCCATCTTATGCATGGCCAACTTATGCATGAGACTGGCCCTCGACTAGCTTACTCACTCCTCTCACGGTATACTGATACACCTCTGACGTGGTATCAAATTGAAGTAGTTCTTCATAGGTCTGGATTTTCAGCCAGTAACTAGAGAATAACATGGTACGAGCACATGTGCCTCTTTCTCACCATACGCAACTGACACAGAGGTGCCTTGTTAGCCCCGTCGGGCCGTAGCATTTAGGTAGGTAGCCACGTAATCCTTTGGTGTTTCAATAATACCATGGGAAAGGATGGCAGTATCGCAGGCTGCATCTAGCGTGATAGAGCCAGAGCTCAACATATCGTGCCTTAGCTGCTGTAGGTAAGACACCACTATGCTCCGTTGAGGACATCTTGCCAGGTCTAGAACTACCGCGTAATCACGCCCAAGGTAAATTTAACATCGTTGACGGGCAAAGGAATCCATGGTACGCAAAAGTTCGATAGCCTGCATGGAGCTGACTACGCCTCGCTCAGCGAAGATGACGATGATCATTCGCCCCCGTGAAACTTATGCTGCCCCATCTTAGTATTGGTTCCATCTTCTCATAGTAGACACCTTCCAACTCGGGCAAAGAAGTTGAGGCGATGGAGAGTTATCGGCTGTATGGCTGCCCCTAGATCAGGGAAACAAGACATAAGGTGGAGGCCGAAATAGGTTCTTGGCTAAGCCTGGCGAAACCAAAAACACCTCAGTTCCTTGTAGCCGACTTCATCCCTATTCAAGCTCGCGCGTCTCACGCCGAAGGCCAATGGCTCTCACCCGTAGTTCCGCTCAAGAGGCAACCCATTGACTCTGATGGTGCACAGATGACGGCCAACGTGCGGCCAACGTGCTGCGCCACTCCACTAACCGATGCGTAACCTCAGCTGGCGCTAGCTGCCTAAAGATCGACGTACCACCTTCAGTGATTACTTCCAAGACGATGGCATAGCCATAGAGTAAGATGATGTCGGACACTCTACAGGGTCGTTGCCTTGTAAGTAAGTAGAGAAGCAGAATGGAGGAGGCCACTAGCACAATGTTGAGCATGTTAAATGAACGATGACTGCGGAAGATAGAGAGGGTTCGTGGCTTGGATGGCTGATAAGTGTAAATATACCGCTTGCGTTGTCGTTGGGAAAAAGCAGCAAGTGATAACAGAGCCGAACATTTCCCGATGTGGCATCCGATGCTAGACCCGCCATTTCCGAAGGCGGGCATGCCGTGCTGTCTGACGTAGAGAATACTTGGTCTCACAAGCATTCGACGATACATGATTTGTTTTAGTCCTCTCGCTCCTCTTTCCATAGAAATCCACATGTATAATGATTAAAATGTGGGTTTATGAAACTTATTTGAGGTAACACTGATAGCATACCTCTGAAAAACGTGGACCCGGTCATCAAGGCCTGTGCCACATTACGCGCCTCCTAGTTGTGAAATAAATAGACTCACTATTATGGTAAGGCAGACTCGTGTACTTTACCTCAATGTGAGCCCCTACCCCTTACCAAGGCTTGCATCCAAACATTGCCTCTTCATGTGCACCGATCAACATACCACCAAACACATGATGCAAGCACTCGGCTGCTTGTTGGAGGGACAAACTGAAGCTACAATGAAAAAAGGATCCTAAACGCAACTGCGTTGGGCAAATTACCATGATAGCTTCATGATGACGCAGCTTCCTTTATCTTTACATCCTCGCGGTTCCAGGGCACGATCGTCCGGCTAGAACCTCTATTACTGTCCGTTGGAATAAAGAAACCTTGAGAGGTCTTAGTCTTTGTCAAAACGTTCCTTGGCCTCAGTCCAATACATCGTCGTATGGTATACACCCCCATAATCCTACCAGACCCTACCGTTTTCAATTAACTTACTTCTAGATTGGGAGGAGAGAACTCTCTTGCATTCGTGTTCATATCATTACGACATCTACTTAACTGGCGAGGGTACATGGGATGATGATTCGTCTAGTGCTTCGTTGGAACATTTCGGGGACGTGGCTTCGCTACCGGGAAGGATAATGCCTGCCCATATGATGTAACCAGATCCGAGGTATAAAAGCATGACGATCCCCTCCTGTGACAGGAAAAAACGTTCCCCCCAATTCTTTTCTACCTTTTGCTAATTTCCAAGACCAACCTCAACTGCCAGTCACTATGTCCCCTGAACCAGTCCTTGCTGACCTCCCCCATTCCATTGACTCATTGGAAGAATATTCATGGGAGGAAATTTGGACTGAAATAGACGAGTCCTTCACCACCCTTGATACTGTTACGCCAATGAGCCCGACCGCAAGTGGTGCTGCCAGCCTGCGAGCATCATCTGGCGCTTCTACACCGAATCTCGAGCCATCAAAAGATACCCAGCTGGAACGATTGAGGGGAGAAATTGGCTCAAAGTCTAACCCTATTGACCTCTGCTGCTATGGCCAAAAGAGGAAAGCGTCCGGTCCAGCTGAAGTCTCGAGGAAGGCGAAGAGGAGCACCCGGGAGACGACACCACGGGCCAGCCCTTGCGTTACTGTTTATTCTCTACAAACAAACGATTCGGAGCTCCTTGTTTGGGAGAGGAGGTCCAAGCAATGGGTCGATGACAGAAACGGCTCCGCTCAAGCTATTGACGAGGCAAGCCTCATGTCGTTTCATGGTCGAGTAAATGGCGAGGTTGGAATTCATTTTCAGCGGGCGGGTAGAGCCTGGGAAGGAAGTGATGATCTAAATCAATGGGTTCTATCGGCTTCTTCTGAAGAGGTTAGAGATATTCTTACTTCAAATGAAAGGCCGACTTTAGAGCAATGTATGAAGGCTAAACGGACGATCAACAGGAGGAGCATATAAGACACGAGGAGTATATAAGATAGATCTGCATGTTGCCTGATCTAGGATAGAGTTTCTTGTACTAAGAACTTTCTGTGGGAGAGCCTTCTGGAGCAGTAGGTAATATATTGACAGCAATCGAGGTTCCTCTATAATACGGGCATTCAATCTTGACATATGAGGTAGCAATGCTCGAGATAAGCTATGATACTACTGTGCTTAGCTTTAGCTCTAAATTTTATTCAAATACCCTTAAATAGGTAAGAATTATTTTATATGCCCAAATTTGTTATATTCCATAGAGTTGTTAGTAATAGTTCTTTTCAACTGCCACAATACTGTGTGTTTTCTGCACTCTCAGCGAGATTGGGTTGACTTTTGCTGCCGTGGCCTTTGATATGTTATTGCGGTTCCCGGCCGAATCATTGTGATGCCTTTCGTGCGGTCTCATATAGGCTTTCTAGACCCAACATCTTTGTAGACGTAGGACAAGGAGATGTACCATCAATGTGGGCTGCCATTTTCTATTGACGGCCTATCCACATGACCTCTGCTCCACGGGAGGTGCTTTCGGCCTAAAAGCCATAATTAGCCCCACTTTCTTGTAAAAAGATCAGTAATTGCTCTACTTTCTCAACTGTTCATGTTGTATTAGACTCGTCTGAAGGTACTGATTAAGGAGGCTCTGCTTATACTGTATTCCCATACCAGCCATACTTTATCTACCTGGAATCACAGATGATGGAAGATGGACATTATGTTCTCGATCCGTATGGCTTGTAAAGTGTTCCGGCCCTGCGAGCACCGCCTCGCAATCATCATAGGGACAAGAAAATGGTGTATGTTTCTGTTCCAGGTGTTGTTTCCGTATGTGTTTTGCCAAACTGTCAAGGCGCCACGTTTTCCCGCGTTGTTCATGCCCTACTGCGCTGTCTGATTTGCAGAAAGGACACGTAATCAAAGCTTTTGACGGATATGAGATAGACGCTGATCCGAGGATTGCGGACGGGCAACTCTGTGCATCAACATGAGGCGAAGGGCCTGACTGAACTCCATGGAACACTCCTTGCACCTTGGAACCGTTCCTCCGACCTTGCCGAGATGGGCGGCGGCAAGGACTCTCGCGCCTCTTGCAAAGGCTAGCAATTGCCATGACCAACTTCATACGCAGCTGGTGGAGCCCTTCTCTACTCTGGACCTGAGCCACCTGTGAGAACAGACTTGCTACTAGTGCTCGCTCAGGAAGTTCATGCTTCATATCTGATTGTGCAAGGTCCGTAGGCTTGATCCCTTGCAATTGTTGATCAACTTCTTTTGAGTGTATCGTTTCATGAAACTCCTGAACCGCCCGTTCCAAACGTTTTCTTAACAGTACGTTTCGTACACTCTCGACTTTCTTTCGGTACTTGTCATAGGCTTTTCCTTCAGGCGTATCCTTTGCGGCGGAGGCTGAAACGTATCCAGCGCGTTTGATTCTTTCCAACGCCCGCTTTCGCTTCTTCACATACCTAGTAAGTCTTGGGTCCTCAGTGACCTCCAGCTTCTGCCGGTCTGTCAATGCCTTTGGTGTGTGCTGATGGCGATGAAGCCGGCCCATAAGCTGCATCAAGTCTGTCTGTGGGGAGCTTCCGAAAATAATAGACTGAACGTCTGCCCCAATGAAGTTCGGCATGTAATATCTCAAGTATGTCCCGGAATCGCCGAGTGTATGACCCATTGTTTTGTTTCTCTCCTCAGGAGTAAGAGCCTCTGTTGAGAGCTATCAGTTTCTCCTGTCTGTCCTGCTAAGGGAATGGCTTGCCTTACCGTTTAGCTTTTGGCCTGATCCACGACGTAGGTCATAGAATTCAAGTGTCTTCTTGTACCCCAACTCTCGACCAAGACGGATCAAGAATCCTCGTACTTTCCGATACTTCAAAGCTTTGTGTAAAGCAATATGGAGGCCATCGAAGTCTCTAAACAACGGGCGCTCACGCCACTCCTCCTTCCACAAAAGCCGTATCCGGTCTAGGTACTCTGGTACGGTCATGTCGTATATTTGTTCAGGGCCCGTGATTTCATTCTCAAACGCCCCATCAGCGAAAGCGTGGAACATAAGATGCAGTACAGGATCATGAATCAGATTATCTTCTTCATGAAACCCAAAAACCTTGTGTTCTTCCCCTCCTTTGAGATGCTCTAGATTCAAGGTTAGGCCAACACGGGGACGGGATTGCCCATCAAGAGGCGGGAAGAGCTGGAATTCCACATGTTTGTAGAGAACGTTCCCAATGAGCGCATCCGGTCTTGTGGCAGTGGCACCGGCTAAGACTAGAATCGTAGACATCGACGCCCGCAAATGTTCATGGTCGTAGACGGATTTGTCGTGAACCCAATGGTGGTATAGAATTAAGTCCAAGTCTTGGACAAATAGCCCAGACTTCTCCTTCTTTGAATATTCCAAATTGAATGCAGGTGCGAGTTTCGCGTGAATCCACTTTCAGGTCTGATTAGCGCCAGGTCGAATACACAAGGCATGGATAGCCAACGTACGTTTCCTATGTCATAGAGCATGCCACCGTCCATATAGCGCTGGGCCTTGGTAGCATAAACCATGCTGAGTACATTCCAGTACGTCAAAATAGAAGACGCTTTTCGAATTCTAGAATGCTTTACACGCCAGTGCAAGTAGGACTTGATAAATGAAGCATTGCAGGCCTTCATAGATTCCAAGGGGTCACGCTTGCGAATAGTGCAATACCTAAACCAGAGACCGTCAGAAAATATTCCAGAGCACAAGGTTGATACGCACTTATTCCATCGAACTTCTTCTGGTTCAGTCATTTTCTTGGTGTTTTCTTTGTGAACGGACATGATCGGGCCTTCTACCTCACACTCAGCTTCAAAGCACTCATAGAAACGAGCCTCCTTTTCAGGATCATCATCAGCCGAGCCGTAGCCAGAGTCAACAAGGCTTTCTAAGTCAGACTCTGACTCTGTATCTGAGCAGTCATCAGACGCTTCCCCCGTATCATCTTTTGAGAAAGAAACATCTCCTAGGCCCATTAAGGGTCCTTTCGGATTCCTGGGCATTGATGGACAGCCATTTTCCGTCGGCGTTGACAGTATTCGGGTTTGACAGCCATCGTCGCTGTCAAGGCTGTTGTCAGATAGATCCGGGTGTGAGTCTGGGCCAAGAGAACTATTAGAACTTCGAGTCACTTGAGAATTTGCGTACCGCCTACCAGTAGGCAGGCCACAGTCTGTGGCATGTCGAGGAACATCTTCGATGCCACCGCGGCCAACATTGCGTCGCTGCCGCGCACGTCTGGGAAGCTTCGACGACTTAGGCATGATTTTCTAAGGAATAATGTAGAGCCAACAAGTAGAAATGTTGAGAAATGAATATATGCACACATGCAACCATAAACAGAGAGCAACGAGATGGGTCAACGGGAAGGCAGGCATGGAAGTAATAGCTATGCCCCTGGGCCAGGGATTATGCAAGCACATGCAATTGGACACACAGTTCGATACATATAAACAGGGGTATATTGCAAGGTGGAGTAACCGTTTTTGCGTCCGTTTCACCAAGATAAAACGGTTGGTCATGTTGTTACTTAGGAGACCAGATCTAGGACCAGAGATGACCAAGATCTGGGATTACAGACAACCAAGATTTGGGACAGTGTATAACTAAATCCAGTAGGCGGTGAGCTTTGGACAAAATTTGGGACCTCGCCTAATCAGGTAGGTGGTGAAGAGCTCAGACGAATTAGGAAAGAAGCAGAGTAGCAAAAATAGAAGGCGGTGTAGAGAGAAGACATAAAGGGAAAGCGGTGAACCATCAAATGCAGAGATGCCTGATAACGGGCTGCGAAGTATGGCTTGCCAAAAGTAGTAGTCCTTCCACACGGAATTACTTTCTAGTAGAAATAATAATACTGAGATTAAGCTTCTATAAGCCTAGATCCTTTAGCTTTAGGAATACCTTATAACTATATAGTAAGAAATAGCTATTACTACTATCTTTATAGAATAGTAAGCTACTCAGAATACTAATCTCTAGATTTAGACTCAGGCTATAGCTTAGGAAAGGGAATTAGAAGTACTACTTAAGCTACTACTATCTAAGATATTTAATAGAACTCAGAATAAGCTTTAAGGCTTTATAACTTAATTTTAAATATACTTTAATTATTTTCTTATTACTCTTAATAGTAATAAATAATAAGTTATATATATCTATTTATAACTTAAGGGAGCTATACTTAATTAGTTTAAATCTATTATAAGGGAATATCTTAATAGTTAAGAGAGCTAATAAACTATTAATATTATAATAAACTTTAATTACTTTATAGAGATTCTCTAATAAACCTTTAGAATCTAAGATAAGAAATATAAGATAGAATATAAAATTAATAAACTCTCTTAGACTGGATCTATCTCTATCTTTAGTAGTAAGTATCTCTAGCTTTTAGTAAAAACTAGATAGAACTAGGAATATACTATATCTTACTATTTTAATAAACTAAAGGAAGAAGTTCAGAAGGAACTTTATAAGGAAAATAGATTAATAAGTATTTATAAATATATAACTATAGCTATAAGAATTAATAATTAATAATACTATTAGTAAACCTATAGTAAGAAGGTAATATACTATACTAATAATAATAAGTTATAATAGTAATAATAAACTATAGTCTCTGGGATATATATAGATCCTATAGAGCTAGGAGCTATAGAAAAATATAAATATTATAACTATAATAAGATTAGGTATATTTTATTATAATACCCTAAGCTAAAAAAGTAGAAGAATTAGAAACCTATTAAAGAAGGTAGAAAATAATTAGGAGTAACTAGGAAAACTGAAATTAAAATACTTAGAATAATTAGAAAGACTGCTTAGAAAGGAAACTATATAGTTACTATAGTATCTATATTTTCTAGAAAACCTATATTAAAATTCTATAAGATACTGAAAACTAGTAATAAGAAGAAAGAATAAATAGTATTAAAAGAAAATCAGTAATATATTATATATATCCTCTGGAAATTTAAAAAGAAGTTTAAAGATAGAAAAGATATTATAGATATTAGATCTCTTACTAAATATAAGTATATATTCTGCTATATAAACAGACTTATTAAATATATCTCTAAAGAATAGGATTAATATATATTTACTAGGGATAAGATTAAGACTGAATATAATAAACTCTATACCTATTATTAATAAAAAATATAAATATAAAACCTTAAGAAGATATATAGAATAGTATTATATAGAAGGGATACTATAGATACTATCTGATATCTTAGTAATAGATATAAGAACTTAATATATATAAATACTAGTAGAAGATATAACTATAGATTAGAATTCTAGATAATATATTATAATATCTAGTATACTATATATTAGTAAGAAAAAGTACTAAATAACTTTTTCCTATTTCTAAATAGAAGAATATCTAGAAAATATAGTATAGTTTAAATATAATAATTTACCTACTAATACTATAGAACAGAGCTCTATACTATCTTTAAGGAAAACTTAAGGGAATATTCTAAAGAGTATATAAGAGAGGAACTTCTAGTAGAAATATATTAAGAATAAAAATATAAGATTTATAAGGATAATAAGGTTAAACTATAGTATAACTACTAGTAAGTAGAAGATTAGATAATATATAAATATAATAGCTATATTAAATAATATTATAATTAGAATTATAGAAACTATTAAGAAGTTAAATAAGAAGTACTAATACTAGTATAGAATAGTAATAATAATATAAATACTACTAAATTATATCTTAAATAGTAATAACTATAAAAGAAAGAACTCTAAAAATATTACTTAAGAGGATAACTATCCCCTATAAATAGTAAAGATAGTAATAGAATAGAGGAATAGAGAATAATCTTAATTAATAAAAAGAAATAGGATAAAACCTATTCTAATAATAGAATATCTAGGATAATTAAGGAATTATATAATTAGAGAATTAAGTTTATAAGATATATCCCTAATTATATAGAAAAACCTGAAAATCTTAAGGATATTCTTAAATAGATATTAAGAAATAATAAAGATTAGAAATAACTTTAGAAATAAGTTAACTAGATAAAAAATAATCTAAACTATTTATAATAGGGCTATAGTATAATATAATATTAATAATAGGTTAGAGAATTCTAAAAGCTATAGAAGTAGGAAGCTCTATATATATTCTTATAGAAATAAAAATTAAAAGGAACTAGCTTATAGTATTTATTAACTATAGAATATAGGAAAATTATATCTTACTAATAGTAATTAATTAATTCTACTTATTATAAAGAAAGAAAGAAGAAATATATATAGTTACTAATATTAAAGGCTTAAAATTTAAATATAATAATAGGATTATTAATTCTAAGACTAATTATCTTATAATTAAAATCTAAAGAAGAAAGTTTAATATTACCTATAACTTAGTACTATTAGGAATCTATAAAGTTATATTAGGATTACTATAGCTCTAAGATATAAATCTACTGATTAACTAGTATACTAACTAGATAGAGTAGAGGGATACTTTTATATACTAATATTAGGATTAATAAAAATTAAAATTTTATTAGATATTAGAAAAATATATCTATTTCTTAATATCTAAAAGTACTACTATAAAAAACTATAATAACTTATAATAATAAGTAGATATAGTAGTATTAGCTTTAATAGTACTATAATCTGAAAATATAAGAAATCTATTATAATAAGAACTAAGATAAATAATATAAATCTTAGATTAAATATAGAAATAAGAACTACTCTTAGATATAGATTTAGTATCTATTAACTAGGAATAACTAATAAAGGAATAATAATAAAAATATAAAATTAAATATAGTTAATAGTAAAAAGAAATAGAAAAGCTATCTCTAAAACTATTTAGTATAGGAATTTAGAAATAGAGCTGAATAAATAACTAATAAAAAATATAATAGAATAAGAAAAAGAATACCTAGTATAAGTATAAATAAGCTAAGTATTTAAGATAGAAAGAATATCTTAAAAATATTCTATAGGAATATAATTATTTTAAGAAAATACTATTTATAGAAGAATTTAAAATAGAGCTATTAGAATATAGCTAGTAGGATTATAAAATCTCTATTATTAAAGAAGGAGAACCTGATTTCTATAAATTATATAACCTTATAGAACCTTAGTTATAAATACTCTATAAATATATTAATAATATATTAGTAAAGAGTTATATATAACTATTAACTTTATTTATAGGATACCCTATAATATTTATACTTAAGAAGAATAGTAAACTCTATTTAGTTATTAACTATTAATAGTTAAATAAGATTATATATAAGAATAGAATACTCTTACTACTAATTACTAAACTTAGAGATTAGCTATAGAGTAAATAGTAATTTACTATCTTAGATCTAAAAGAAGCTTATAATTTAATATAAATTAAGGAAGGAGATAAATAGAAAATAATATTTAGAATAAAGTTTAGCTTCTATAAGTATCTTATTATACCCTTTAAACTAATAAATATATTTATAATATTCTAATAAATAATTAACTAAATACTCTAGGAGTATCTTAATATCTTTATAATTATTTATCTTAATAATATTTTAATCTTTTCTAATAATCTGAAGATATATAAGGAATATATATACTAAGTTTTAGAAAAACTAGAAAAGATAAAACTTCTTATAGAATTAGAAAAGAGTTTTTTCTATATATAAAAAGTTAACTTTTTAGAATATACTATTTAATTAAATAAAATATAGATAGAATAAGATAAGATTACTATAGTTAAAGAATAGGAAATATTAAAATCTATTAAAGAAGTATAAGCTTTCCTTAGATTTACTAATTATTATTAATAATTTATTAAAGACTATAGAAAAATTACTATATCCCTATATAATAGTACTAAAAAAGAGATAGAATTTTAATAGAATAATAAATAATAATAAGTATTTAATAAAGTAAAGAACTAAATACTCTTAGAACCTATACTATAGATATTTAACTCTATATAAGAAGTAGAACTTAAGATAGATATCTTAGACTTTATAATTAGTATATAAATTAGCTAAAGAGATAATAATAAAGTATTATACTCTATAGTATTCTTTTTAAAGAAACTATATAGTATAGAACTTAATTATTCTATTTATAATAAGGAATTTATAGCTATTATATATATATTTAAAGAATTTAAATACTACTACTTAGGAATAATATATAAGGTTAAGATATATATAGATTATAAGAATATTTAATACTTTATAATAATCTAGTAACTAAATAGAAGATAAATATATTATACTAAATATCTATCTTAGTTTAATTATAAAATTATATATTAAAAAGAATTAGAAAATAGAAGAGCTAATACTCTTAGCTAGAAATCTAAATATAAGAAAGTAGTATTAAAAATAAATAGATAGCTATTCTTAACTAATAATAAAGAATACTTAGTATAGAAAACCCTAGAAGCTATACTTAAGGAAATAGTATATACTAAAGTCTAGATAGAGATTATCTCTAGCTTAGAAAAGTTATAGTAAGATACTAGAATAATACTTATTAAGGAAATCTATAAGTACTTACTTTTAGGATATTAAGGAGTTAAGAAGATATTTAATAGGATTAGATAATATTATAATTACCTAGGTCTAAAAAAGAATATATAGACTATAGTTTCAGAATATAATACTTATATAAGAATTAAATCTATATAATATAAACCCTATAGAGAACTTAAACTAGTCTTAGTACTAGAATAACTATAGTAATTAGTATTCTTTAATTATATTATTAAACTACTATAATCTAAAGAACTAATAACTAGAGTAGAATATAATAGTATATTAGTAGTTATTAATAGACTTATAAAGTATAGATATTTTATTCTATATAAGGAAATAAGCTCTATAGAAGACTTTATATACTAGTTTTTATAATATATAGTTAGTTACTATAGATTACCTAATAAGATTATATTAGATAGAGGAATAATATTTATCTCTAAATTTTAATAATTACTTATAGTATAAATAGGAATAAAATATAAGCTTTTAATAGTATATTATCTATAAAGTAATAGTTAAATAGAATAATTAAATTAAACTCTGGAATAATACCTATAAGTATATATTAACTATAAATAAAATAATTAGATATAACTACTACTAATAGTATAGATTACTTATAATAGTTTAGTATAAGAATCTACCTAGTTAATATCTATATATATAAATTATAGTTATAAGCTATAATTTCAGAATTAACTAGAACTTAATAAACCTAATATACTAGCTGCTATATTAATAAAAGAAATACTATACTTATTATATATAGAAATAAAAATAGAACTTAAATTTATCTAAAAAAGAATAAAAAAATACTATAATAAAACCAGATTAGAAGAACTAATCTTAAAGAAGGAAGATAAGATCTACTTATTCTATAAAAATATTATAATAATAAGACTAAGTAATAAATTAGACTATAAAAAACTTAGACTATTTAAAATCCTTAAGAAAAAATCAGATACTAACTATAAACTCTTACTACCAGATATAATATATATCTACTTAGTTTTTTATATCTTACTACTTAAAAAAGTACTAAAAAATATACTAGATTAGGATTATCTAATTAAGATCTATAAAGAAGAATTTAAGCTAGAAAAAATTCTAAAGAAAGAAGTTAGAAATAGATAAATCTTTTACTTAGTAAAATAGAAAGAGTATACTAATAAAGATAATACTTAGGAATCTATTAAATATTTAAAGAATTATTAGTAGCTTATTTAATAGTATTACTAGGATTAGAAATACCTATTCTAATAAACTAAGAAGGAGATAACTCTATATCCTTCTGAAGAAATACTAGATTAATCTTAATCTCTAAGAATATAGGCTCAGATAAAGATATAGCTAGAGATAAGGTCTGCTTTTAAGCTGCTTCCTCTGCCTCCTTTTGCTCGATATACTCTAGTTCCTCTATACTATTAATACTATAAGATATTATCTATATTATCTTATCTAATTATAATTTCTTTTATTAATAAAGATACTGGATTTTTATATCTATATAATAATATTCCTCTTCTATTATCTCTAGCTCGAACTCTAATTTACTATACTAATTAGTAATATATCTTAGCTGCTCTAGTATAAGGCCTTAAGTATTATAATATAGTTAATTATTCTTAATATAGTAGAAATAATAAGATAAAGAACTCTTTAATCCGAAGTACTTATAACTATAAGATTTATAATAGCTATATTCTAACTATATTACTAAAGGATTTAATAAAATAGTATTAATAAGAGTATTATACTAAAAGGTCTTCTTATAGAAAGCTTTCTAAATATAGTTAGATATTATTATAGATTATAAGGGGAATAAAGAATTAAATTAGAAAAAACTTACTAATAAGCTATAGAATATAGTCTTAAGGATATAACTAATAGAGAGAGAACCTTATATTATAAATTATATTATTATATATTAGAGTTATATAGATTACTCTACTTTTTCTTACTAATTACTAATAGATTATTAGGATCTTATAATAATTCTAATAATTTAGAATAATAGATTATTACTAAGTATTAATAATTCCCTAGTATATATATATATTTATTTTATTAGATAGAATACTCTCTCAGATAGTTATTAATATAATTATCTATATATCTATTATTACTAGCTCTATAATACTTATATATTAATAGTAACTCGTATTATATAGCCTAAGATAACCTGATTATACTACTCAGAATAATACTCTGATTAGTTTAACCCCGACCTACCCTAGACCCCGTCCAGTGTAAGTTATCCAACCATTACACGACTGGAGTACCTATAATATTATGTAATTTAGTCTCCCTTGCCTATCTCCCAGAAGTCCTTAAGTATAGGCAAGCTTTCTTATTACTCTTTATTCCACCTATATTAATACAGCTAATACAATTTATAATATACCTGTACTGAGAGAGAATCTAGAGTATCTGGGATAAGACAGCTGAGCTGTAGGTAGGAAGTGTAATAGAAACCTAGCCCCTAACTAGAGAACTATATCTTTAGCTATTATACTATACTAGAGTCTCTATCGCGGGGTATTTGCCATAGATATACTATTTAGAAGTATATAAAGATAGCTGTTTTCTTAGAGGAGTCTGAATACGCCTGGCTATACAGGTGTACAGATAATATCCTACCTTATGTAGATATAGTAATATAAATATGATGATAAATAAGATTACTCAGTTAAATGGGTCTGGTGTTTCTATAATTAACTTCCGTATAAGAACGCCCTATTAATAGATTCCGTAAGTTAGTAGGTAAAAGTTCAGCTAAGCCAGCGGGTAAATAATACTATTGGGTTGAAGTACCTACCTGTAGGTAGGCCCATAATAGGTCTACCCAAAGAGGGGCTGTCAGATAATCCTCTCCTTAATATATTAAATAATACACTTGAGGGATTAATCGTATATATTGAATTAACCCAAACAAGCGACCGTTTCCATATCCGATCGATTGCTATACGTAAGTATATAGTTATCAGTTAGTATAGTAGGCTTGAATGAAGGAAGTCTATTATACCTGGGAGGATTTACCTTATAGGGCTAAGTATATTTAGCTATACATACTTTAATAGTTTTATCCCTATCTTCTAGAAGCTTTATATTCTTTATCTATTAATTCTTACCTTATTTAACTCTATAATAGACTATCTTAAAGACTAAGTTCTCTAAGTATTTAGTATTCTATCTATAATAGCTAAAGCTTAATCTACTAGCTTAAGATTATAATTAGTTAGCAGTAGTATTTCCTACTTATTATTATATATACTATTAGTTAGTTTATTATTCTAAATAATAAATATCTAGTCTTTTATCTCTATTATAAATTAAATTACTATCTATACTATCTATAGGTTAGAAGTTTATTTTAATCTATTATATACTATTTTTCCTCCTATAAAGTATAAGAGATTATCTATTTTAGCTTATAGTAGTTCTAATATATCTTTTTAGATATAAATCCTTTAGTTTATAATTATAATTTTAATTAATCTATTTTTTTTATTAGTTTTACTATAAATAAGAATATATTCTAAGATTAGAACATGGGCGCTTTTATGAACTACATAGGTTTGGGTGCTGTCACTAATCCCTCTACCTCTGGCCTGACCGAGCTGGAGAGCATTCAACAGCTTCAGAAAGGTGGCGGATACATCACTGGCGAAGACGAAGTCGTGCAGGGTCTTCAACGTCAAGGCGATCTGGAGGATAGCTCAGGGGCATTTCTTCTTGGGATGCGCAATGCTATCGCCACATTGCCCTGCAGGGATGATGGGCAGCTACCGAGGGTAACTTTTACGACGATGAAAGATGTTGGCCGATTTGTAGCAGCGTCATTAGACCTCGTAAAGTGGGAGGAAAATATGACAATGGTGGGCGAGACTGTGAATTTAGGTGATCTACTGCGGCATGCCGAAGAAATCACGGGCTTCGACTTCAAGGTGGAAACTCGTTCGAGGGAAGCTGATGAAGAAAGACTGCAGCAGTTGCGCCCCGATGATTTTTTAGGTCAACTCTTCACGCAGTTCAGGCTGGCTTTTGGACGAGACGCGCAGGATGAGGGCATACTGGAGCCTGTCGTGAACAGACTCTGCCCTGATATCAAGTCTATGGGCATTCGAGAATATATGGAACGTTGTTGGAGAGCCGCTAAGGCCACCCAGGTATATTCAGATAATTGAATTTCCATTATTTTGAATGCAGCTATGTCTTCAACATTGCATGCTTTCCCTTATTCACAGGACCACTCTATAGTGTTCCTCATTGACATGTATAGCTCGGGGGCATATTGTACGGCAAGCTGCCCGCTTCTGATCCCCATACCACTCTAAATTTCAACAGACTCTACAGCGAATCTCTACCAAATGGTTTTCAGTTCGATTGCACTTTTGCGCACCTAGCTTCATTCCGAGAGTTTCGCTCGATATATCCTTGGGTGCTCCTGCAACGCTATTTCCTCATAGAGGTTGTGGAAGAACGGGCGGTACGTCTCGTCGGAAAGAATGGTAATGTTGCGGGCCTTGGCGAAGGCAACAATCTCCGTAAATGAAGCTGTCTCTATTGAGTCCGTTGCACAAGATGAACGAACCGAGATAAGTAGAATTCTGGAGAAACATATTGGTTCTACCTATCCAGTAACACTGTGTCTCTTCAGCTGATTGCGGTCGCATCAAAGAACATATCAGGCCATTCCTAGTAGCTGGTGTATGAGAGTTTCTCAGTTTCAGCTATTGATTCATCCTTCGTTAGCAGGTTTCTGAAATCTCGCCCACTTCTCCGGTACGTCCTCTAATTGTCCTATATCCGATGCCTCGTAGAACCACTGGCTGAATTCCCGAAATTCCCTTCTCGTCGCGCCAGACCCGGGACCCAGGTCAAATGTTCTCCCGTCTGCAGTTTGGAATACAGAAGCCACGACATCAGCGATGTATTGATCGTTAAGAATTTGAATACCGCGATTGATCATGGTATTGACCTGTTCGACGTAGCGTTTTGCAAAGTCTTCTGGTGACTCATTGTCTTTTTTCGGGATAAAAGTATGGAGTTCACTTTGGAGGATGATCGATCCTGGATCAGCGCCCTGAGCAATGAGTCGGTCGCGCTCCTGGCGTGCCTCATCTCTGTAGTTCCGCGGAGTTTCATAAACCATGAGATCGTCATCTAGATCCTCAAAAGCTTCATTGCGTCCTTGAGCTTCGCCCAGTTTCGAGTCGATCACTTGTGATGGCTGGTCAGGAAGAACGTCGCGTTGAGGCATATTGGGGTTTGCAGTCTTATCGTTCATCACAAATTGCGTTTAAGAATATTTTTAATATTTGTTGCGATGCGCGAACAAAACTTTTAGCGAGAATGGCTAGGACAAGGAGCAGTCTAGTTTATTGACTGCTGCTGAAACAGACTCAATGCCCCTGGGATAGATGAACGGGCACTTCGCGAAGAAAAACAAGTCCTGACAAAAGGAAGTCTATGTATTAGTCTGTGAATCAATACGCGCGCATCTTTATTGGTCCAGGCATTTTCATGTGGCTGCCTAGGCTTCTATGAGTCACGTTTGTCGGGTGATTCTAGACTGGATTCCGGCCACGTAACGTCATAGGCTTGCTTGACAGGGGGTGATTCAAGAAGTCGAGAGACCAAAAGTGCCGTAGGATGCCGGCTATATTACCTCCACACTGCGTTGGAGGGACGAACACATGCCTCTTCTTCTGGATGATTCCCCCAACCTACAAATGGCTTCTCGGGATGACTTTCGGGATCTTGCTCGGAGCGGAGCTTTAAATGGCTTCAGGAGAATCCTCGGGAAACCTCTCGGTATCTGTCTCGGTCATAATTGTTTCTTCTTTATCTATGCCAGACTACTATGGTATCGGGGTTAAGTAGGGGCCAGATTTCCTTTACGAGGATCTATTTTAATATAGCTCTACTGTACCGATTTGCAATCGATTAACCAAAATATTACTTTAACTTTGTGCATATCTTATTCTACTGCAGGTGCTGTTCTATCTCTTGCGGGACTCTAAGCAGCTCGGATTCACAAGGCTTGGTATAAACTATCTGACTCTATATCCGAGATGTGAGGCACTAGGAAGAATTTGGTGCTTTCGCCCTCCTTGGTGGGTTCATTCTGAAAACTCCATGCCTTCCCTCACGAGCGAGGGCAACCTGATCGAATCTACGAAAGTGTATATACGGCTGTTTCCCACGAAAATCTCGCACGATAGCTTCTGCGCGTTCTAAGCCTATCCTGGTACGCTTGTACACCTGCTCGAACTCAGGGCAATTTTGGTCACATCGGCTGCAAGCGTAATCCAGCCTGGCACGGTACCAATCCCCTTTCTCATCGTTGCCTGCCAAGCCACGATCAATGTCTTGGAACAGAGGCTCAAGATCTATCTCGGTCGGCGACAAGCGAAACAGCGGTGACCAGTCTTCGTAGGCTACTATATCTAGACCCTCCGGCGTATCTGGAAAATCGGCAGGGTCCTGCCAAGGGCCGATGAGAACAAGTGACTTGATTGATGGGCAGCGTGCCGAAATGAAGAGAAGACTTTCCATCATACCTGTCCAGTGACTAGGATTAAGAACTAGGTGCTGAATGTGATTGTATATATCGCAATCTCTGTCGACCTGCTCCATCAATCTTCGGTCAAATGGTATATCGCGAAAGAAGAACAGGTGTCGGTAGAAGTTGATCCAGCCGAACGGTTCGATGTATATGGAGACTCTGTGCATGGCAGCGCGTGCTTCGACACAGACTTGGCCGATTGTTCGATGAAGATCATCCACAATCTTGACACGCCTGCTGATACGGCTGAATTTGGAGTAAGACCAGGGCTCTACCAGTGCGACTGACCATATTTTTTGCCGTAGCTCAGACGGTAATTTGCTGAAGAAATGGAAACTAACCTCCATGATTGATTGCCTTTGTAGTTTCAACTTGGGAGGTTGCTGAGAAGAGTAACGAATAATCAGCTAAACAGAATGAGGAGGAGAGGGTAAATAAGAAGTTAAAGAAGATAGATATACTAGGAAGGTCTTAGATCTAGATAAATGGATCTCCTTTTTAGTCTAGCCGCTTGTTTGTTATGAAAGCATAGACGCAGGGACTAATCTTCAATTCTCGAGGCTCTCAAGGCAGCAGCAGCAACTAGCTCACTGGGGTGTCCCTGGCTGTTAACCCTTGTTATGATCACACCTGTAATCGACTCGCTAACCAAAAGGAAACTCTTAGACTCGACTAGTAGCGTTTCTGACGTGTTCTAGAGTATTTAGGTCATTATCGGATGATGGATTCCACTATTCCCTCGGAGGCCTCAAAGGACACGTTACCACAGCTCGGTTCATGAAAAAAAAAACCTCTTCTTGGGCAGCATTTAGACCTTGTAGCCAATTCTAAGTGGTGAACGTTTACGCTTAAGCAAGCTAGTTAGTCAATGACCCTCGAGGGGGTGTAGTTCTGACCGTCGCCTATATGAACTCTGTCTGTCCTCTCCTACCTTAGATTATTCGCATCATCTTCCTTCCCACCTGTTGTATCCAATTAATTTTACATACCAAAGCCTTACAATGAGGCCGTCACTAATCTTCATTGCCAGCGTGGTGGCTTCAAGAGTTGCAGCGGATGATATTACTGAGTCCTTTTACCTGACCTTTGTGTCCAGCACCGGGGATGAATATGCAGCTATTATAAACCGTGATTCCAGCCAGATAGATACCTTGTCAGCAGGGAGCAAGTATATCAACACATTTATTCTCAATGTGCAAGTAACTACCTTTTCTTTGGGTTGAAAAGACCATTATCTCGGTCAAATTTGTTAATCATTGCTTCACTCACTAGCGACACAATGCGCATTGGGAATTCCGAGAACCCACTCGCCGGTAACGGCAATCTGCGTTCTGGTGAGCCCGTGATCTTTACTTCTGCAGAGGTTACGGACGCGACCTTGTTCCATACTGAAGGGCCCAACGGCGCAGGGTACCTTGTTAAGAAGGGCGCAAATAATACTCTTGGGTGGTGGAGCCAACCTATTGTAGAGATAGCATTCCACCAGTATACTGGAAGGGGACGGGCAGAGGCGAGGCTAATATGAGGCTTCGTATCGATAAAGAGAAGCCGGATGGTAGATGGATTTATTTGACTCGTGCAAAGAACTTTTGGATCTCTTTCCCTTGACCATACAAACAACCCCAAAAGGGGCTCTTTTTCCCCAAGGGGAAAAAAGTCTTCCAAAAGTGTATTCGCCTCCAGTAACCACTTATAATACCCTCAGATTCTAGACTCAATGTATAAGTTTAAAAAAGCGGAGCTATACGCCGGTGCCATACGCGGAGTGCGTATATAGCTCTATGGTGGAGTATAGCTTCCTTTGTTACTCGCTATTAATAATATTGGTCACTGCCTACCTGATCCACATCTGGAAAACGCTCTCTTTTCTGGTATTTTCCAGGGACAAATAGGCCTTGCAAATTCGCCTGATATCATCAAATGGCAAGTCCATCCTTCTATTAGGCGTCATAGAGTTTCAATAAGATGGTTATTATCGACTAATACAAAGAGACCAGCCGTTAGCTGCCATCTATAAACCCCTCTGTCCCTCTTCCATCTAGCTCTTATCCTTAATTACATTCTCCAAACCCAACAACCTTCCATTACACAAGCCCTTCCACAGAAAAGTGAACTCCTCTCGTTCCAAGCAATCATAAAGTTTATTACAATTCTCGCCATTACTGCTGTATTTCCCACCATGGCCGCAAGCACTACCACCATCAGTACAACTGTTGATAAACCCAGTTCTGCTTCCAGATATAACCCTTCTCACTATGCTTTTTCTTCAATTCTCCAACACTATGTATGACCTCCGCTAGCGTCACCCAATCTGACCTTGTCTCTCTAGCTCTGCAAAAGCCACTGTATCTTGGTTGAAGGCATCTTCCTCTAGGAGCAAGGGCCCTGCCGCCACAGTAGCTGTCAATAAGATTAGTTGCTTTTGGTGTTGCCGCTGCGGTCGTTATGGCCCTCTAGGCGAGTTTACCCATATTGCAACTTATTCAAATTATGGACTAACTCATTAAATTCAGCTGAGCACCAAAAGACAAATATTCTTTGAGCCCTTTGCTAAGAGCAATGATTGTTATTAATAACTCATGGTTTTATGCTAGTGGTTCCTTTATGGGCTTGACGGCGATGTATACTACAGCCTGATCAAGGTTTCTGACCTCGTCCTGGCCAATGCCAATGGAGAGATTCAACAGCAAATAGCCCACGCCATTAGCTATGCAGGTTTCATTATCCACTCGGTCCTGCATGAGATGCAACCAGACATCAACGTCGCGGTCCATTTACACTTGCCTCATGGCGTTGCATGGTCGTCTTTTGGGCGACCTGTAGAGATGCTTGTACAGTGTATGGCTTGAAGGCTACCCAATTTCCAATCTGGAGGAGCACTGACATCATACAAACAGACATGTACTACTTCTACAATGACCTGTTAGTCTATAAAGGCTTTGGCGGAACTGTGCTCACCAAAGAGGAGGGACGTAATCTGGCCAATGCTCTGGGACCCCGAAATGAAAACTTGATTCTTCAGAACCACGGGTACGTGAATTATATCTTTTTTCTAAAGCCAATACCCAGCTGTCCTCTTACCATATCTCTAGCATCTGACCTGTGGAAGCAATGTCGGGGAAGTTGCAAAGCTATTCATCGCATTGGAGCGGACATGTCAACGTCAGCTCATAATCGAAGCTGCCGCCGCCAATGGCATTCCGAAGAGATATATTCACCGCGATGAGGCAGAGTACTTTAAGTGCTACGACTACATGCCCGAGAACACGTGCATGTCATTTCAGCCAAAGAATCAAGTGATTCTGGCAGAAACGAAGGGGTCGTTCTTAGAGTAGTGAAAGCAGTCGGTTACTCAGAAATATCAACTTCAATCAAAGTCTACATGCTCTCAATAAGTAGAACCATGTAATCACCTCGACTTCCGAGTCTGATATCGCCCTATTCGGCACCGCTGTTGCCTGGCCAGTATTGTAGGAACCAAGTTTACCAAATAATGCAAGACAAACAAGTCAAATCGATTTGGGGGGGAAGATCTTGGGTTATGAAGATGCTACCCCTAGACCTATGCAGGACAAGCTTGCCAACTTCTCATACTACATCTATTGGTAGTCACAAGCTCGTACATGTGAATTTATCAAGGCTAGCTTACTCACTTCTCAAAACGCACAGGCGATGGCGTCAGGCAATTGAATGATTTTCAGTAGCCTCCAGGATGGCCTGGGGTAGGTTCAAAGCAAAGCCTCAACTTATAATCTTTGATAGAACGGAGACAAGACGAAGGTCATGGTAAGAAAGTAAAGCTATTAGTGTGAGCACTAATAACGAGGTAATATTCACAGTTGAAATGGAGGTCATGGGATCTAACCGTTCCACTCCACATCCTAAACACACAAAATCTATCAACATGGTTATTCCTCACTATAGAGGGAATCCACCCTTCCGCGTCTCATTCAAGATATCTAAGAGACTCCAAAGATTAAATCTGAAGCCAACAAATATTCTATTTTCCATCATTGCGGCCGCCCTTAAAACGATCGCTTGGAGGTTTTTGGGCCCTTGCGTCTAATCGCGTTTGATCGGTGCAAGCCTCCTGACTTCGCACCGCTTCCACCGGCGTCTTTTCGGTCGTTCGACTTGGTGCTGCTGTGGCGGGAGAGAGGGGAGACGGGACGAGGGCTTCCAGGCGGGGTGCTGGTCAAAGGTGAGACGGGAGGAGTGTTGGATCGCTTTGTGTTCTTCTTGCGTCGAACAGCGTTTGATCGGTGCAGACCTCCTGACTTGGCACCGCTACCGCCAGCGTCTTTTCGGTCGTTCGATTTAGTGCTGCTGTGGCGGGAGAGAGGGGAGACGGGACGAGGGCTTCCAGGCGGGGTGCTAGTCAAAGGTGAGACGGGAGGAGTGTTTGATCGCTTCGTGTTCTTCTTGCGTCGAACGGCGTTTGATCGGTGTAGACCTCCGCCAGACTTACTACCACTGCCAGCGTCCTTTCGGTCGTTTGACTTGGTGCTGCTGTGGCGAGATAGAGGAGAGACAGGTCGAGGGCTGCCAGGTGGCGTGCTGGTCAGAGGCGAGACGGGAGGGGTGTTAGATCGCTTCGTGTTCTTCTTGCGTCTAACAGCATTAGATCGATGAAGACCTCCGCCAGACTTGCTGCCACTACCGGCATCCTTTCGATCATTGGACTTGGTGCTGCTGTGTCGTGACAGAGGGGAAACGGGTCGGGGGCTGCCAGGCGGCGTGCTGGTCAGGGGTGAGACAGGAGGAGTGTTGCCGCCGCGGACTTCGAGATAGCCCTCTTCTTCATCTCGACGCTGCAGGTCGAATGTGTCATAATCAATGTCCTCGATTCCACGAACATCAAGAACGTCGTCCCAGGAGGCTAAATCAGCAGTTGCGCTGCCAATAAAGCACACCACGAGAGTGATGAGGAAAAGCATCTGGGCTGGGAAGCCCTTCTTCAGAAAAGCCATGTTGAGAAAAATGCGAGTAACTGGGAATAGAATGCGAAGAAAAAAAGAAGATAGGAAAAGACAACAAAGGAAAAAGAAAATGAAAAAAGGGTTTCAAGGCCAGCCGAAAAACCACTCTTCTCTGTCTTTCAAATTGTTTGGGTTGGAGTTAAATCATTCGAGATAAGAGAGACAAATTAGACCTTCTTATACCTAGCTTTTCGGTACCAAAGAACATTGTGGTACGTAGTACGTGTATGCGATATGACGGGACAGCAAGATCATGCCAAGATGCCGAGAAGGATCAAACAGTCAGACTCAACCTTGTTTGAGCAAGGATAACCAACCAAACGTTGCTGGACTAAGACGTCTCTGCTGGGCCTTTACCCTGGTCAACGGGCCAAGTGTTCGTCCACGGTCCCTGACCACCTTCCATGTTTACATAGTACAAATCTCACCAAAATCCAAGCAGCGAATTCAGCTGAATAAGCGATTGTCAATTCTTATGGCTCATCTTTTAAACCTATTCTGGTGAGTACTAGATATTGAGACAACGAATACGGACATGCTGCGACCTGCGAGTGTGTAAATCGCCAACATTGATTGTTTGAAACCAGTGCGCTTGGAGATGTGCAAATCGACCCAGATCCGGAATGTCTTCACTCAGTATTGCGTCAGCCTCTTCTTATTGAACAGGGATACAACTACCGACTCATGCGAAATTACGTGGTCCTATTAATAGGTCCTCATCATACGGCTGTTACGGCATACAGATAAACCATCCGGCCAGCTCCATCTCGCGGCTCCACCGGAAGAGATCCGTTTCAAGAGAGAAGCAAACACGGGGTAAGGATCAACTCTATTCTCCAGTTATTTTTATCGGCACTCGTGCGGCGTTGTCGTCAGCATTGGCAGCAACGGCACTCAGGTTGCGGAAGGATGGCCTTTTGAAACCGCACCATATATCCCCCTTAAGGCAGCCCGACATCAATAGTAAGCACCGTAGGGCCCACCGCAACTCTTCATTAGCATCGCGACATCTCATGAACCCCCGCTCCCGTCCTAACTCTGTCCTCAGTTCTCTCGGCCCGCTGACGACCCGCCGCGACCACAAAAAGACGCGATTTTCTATTATTATCTACCCAGCCAACAGCTGAAATATTAACGCCCCAGGGGCCATTACATCGAAGCCCTTGTTTGCCTGCAAAACGCGCTCTACACCTGCTGACACTGTTGCTTTCTCAAACAATAGCCAGATACGCAGGTCACAATGGCGAACAACAGATCGGACCATACCTCTCTGCTGGACCTACCTCCTGAGATTCTGTCCAAAGTCATTTCATACATGGTGGAGCCCTCTGGTCGATCATCCATCCAGTCTGTCCTCCGGGCCTGCCGCCAGTTGTATGACATTGCCCTTCCGTTTTCCGTCAGCGTTTTCCGCAATACGGTCCACCACCACAAGGGTGGCGGCCCCTGTTCCCCAATCAAAAATGCACAGTTTTTACATTACCTCCTTATTTCGAAGCCTTGGCTCGCCAGACATGTCAACACTGTCATCCTAGGCGGCTTTACATCAACCAGCAGCCAGGGTGATGGCGATAAGACAGATGATACGCAAAGCCCTGTTAGCGCAGATTCTGATCTTGCTGTCTACCAAAGCCAGATAGAAACCATCTTGGGTCAAATCAGCCCTGATGACGAGGACCATGGTTCTTGGTGTACTGAGTGGATATCAGATCTTAAAAGAGGATACTCTGATGCCCAGGTTAGCCTCATTTTGCTAATCTGCCCTAATATTCAGACACTTCTCTTCGAAGAGTCTAAGAACCCACGCCATTTTGTTCGCCTGCTTCGATTCCTTGGGTATCTCTCCTTGACGTCTGCTCCTGGATGGAGTAACAATCCTCTCCTCCCGCTGTCCAATCTCGAAGACGTCTTTCACGAAACAAATAATATTCAAAACGGCTATACTCGATGGTATGAGCAAGGGCCATTGCTCTTCACTCTACCTCGTCTACGGTACTATGAATGCAATATCCCGGTTGGAAACGAGAGGGCAGGAGAGCAGTTTGGGCATCTGCCACCCAAATCATCCTCGGTCGAGGAGATCACGCTACGGTCCTCGTCGATCATCCCGATAACGCTTTCTGCGATGCTGCGTGCTTGTAAAGCGCTTCGGAAGCTCGAGTACACATCCTACACCAACTCCTCATCGACAGTTCAGACAGTGGCTCCCCGGGATATTCTTGATGCCATTCTGCTCCAAGCCGACTCGCTCACCGAGCTCTATATCAATACAGAGGAAGATTGGGACAAGGGCTGGGGTCTCCGGAGCCCCAATGTTCTGTTTATGGGGATGGGGCTTCGCAAGATGGTCGCACTGAGGAAGCTTACGGTAGGCATGCAGTGCCTTACCGGGCTGCTGGCGGAGAAACCGTCAAATCAGAATGAGGATCACCCCGTGCCTCTCAGAGTTGACGGCGCTCCGATAATTGTTGACTGCCTTCCTGAGAACCTGGAATACCTGAAAATCCATTCTTGCAGCGCCGCAATACATGAACAGGCGCAGGAGCTGCTGGCCGTGGTTGAGTCCGGCCATCGCTTCAAAAATCTCACGTACATATCCTTACTCTTCAACAGCTGGCTGCCAGAAAAGCCGCTCCCATTGTCATGCAATGCACCAAACGTGCACTTGGATATTGGATATCAGACCAAGTCAACATACCAGCATGATCTGGGCCATCCGTATTCGGATCGAGAGATAGTAGGGCGTGGAGCGCGCAATGTGACGTCGCGAATACATGCTTCCAAGATGCGGAGGGAATATTTAGCAACGCGTGGGATCACCGAACCTCGGCATAAGCCTTTTTACTTTGTGGATGACTACTAGGACCAGGATTCATAGTTGAATATATTTAGCAGGTGAATGTTTAATGTGGAATTTTCTGGTCTTCTGAGTAGCTTGTTGGTGCCAACGGCTCGAGGTTAACGATGTCTGCTCGAGGCTATCTGTGAAGCTGAAGTACTCCGTAGTCCACGCAAGCACCTACAATTCACTAATAATAAGGATTTTAATTTCGCGCAAGCTGACAGGCATGCAAACGTGTGAGCAATTTTGAAAGCGTAGTCAGACATGAAAACGTTCCGAAGTGGTAGCCAGGGCTTTCAACCAAACCGACACATCACATCAATCAAATAAATTTTCTCAGCGCTCTTGTTTATTTCATTTGATATACGGGGATAAGCACAGTATATTCTTTTTTCATGAGAGGCTTCTGGAGGCTTTTGGTGATTGTCAGAAATCTAGGGTAGCTAGCCGAGTTGCTAGAGCGCACGAAGCCTGGTCAGGAGGAGGGATCAACAGAGGTCCCAGTCGCAATGTAACCGAGATTAGGACTCTCCTCTTGTGTTGGCCGGCAAATTTTCATACACTAGGGCCAACAGTGTTTTGAAAGGACTTTTGTGCCCCCGGGGAAACATGTCAGTAAGAGACAAACTTAGAAGGATGGACCGAGCCTCATCAGGAAGCTCCACTTGATCCTTGCGTTTAGCTGGCGGATGCGTGTGCACTGTTATATTGTGGTAGGTATAAGCCCTGTCCTTGCTGACACTGATAAGTAAATTAGTCGATGAACGTTGGCCAGCGCGTGCGGTCTGTCCTCGTGTAGAGCTGCCTTAAGTTGTATCTTGGCCCTTGTACATGTATACAACGCGGCAAGCTGAGACACCAAGCTTGAGCCTCTGGGCTCTGCAAACTAACTGAATACAACTCAATGCATGTCAGCCAAATATCCAAGCTAATTGAAAGATGCTTACCCGGTAAGAGTACATGAATTTGCCGTTCCCCTCCCCCGGAGAGCAATGTCATCTCCATTCATGCTTAATGACTCCTGCTTCTCGAATGCGGGCCGAATTTGCTCCGGAAGTAACGCGCATGGGACTTAATTGACCTTAAAAGTCTCCGAGGCTACTAAGATACCGAGGTCAATTGAAACATTGTCTTTCTCCAAAAAGAGACAATAGATTTGTCAGCTTGTCCGCGGACTTGGAGCCAATCCAGTGAGGCTTCTCGGAGCTTAGTCATATGATAACCTGGTGATCGGAGTTTGGACCTATAACTGCTTCGAATATCCTGATATCCTTACGGAAGGTTCCATAATGTGCTAACAGACAATGTGGAGAGTTAGAGGGCATTGATTTCGTCGTGAATATTTTCACAATGTGATTATTTGCATCTTCGGAAATGGTATTGCTCAGAATCTACCTTAATCAAGGGTCGAACAGTATAATAAGGGCGAGGGACCATGGGCAGTTTCCTAATCATTTCCATACTTGAACAACTGAGTAAGATTACTTGAATCAACTCTTCTCTTATACACTCGACTTTGACCTACTCGCACAAATGTCTCGCTACGCCCAAGCACACCAGAATCGCACTGGGCCCGGAGACGCACGACCTACAGCGCTCCAGATCATCAAGGATGAGGGCCGCAAGGGTGCCTTGGGGGACAAAGTATTCCTCGTCACTGGCGCCTCGTCGGGCATTGGCATCGAGACAGGCCGCGCTCTTGCTGCCACTGGCGCCAAGGTCTTTCTAGCTGTTCGTGACCTCAAAAAGGGCGAGGCCGCATGCAAGTCGTTCCTCGAGCCCGGCCGTGTCGAGCTCATTGAGCTCGATGTCAGCAGCTTGAAGTCTGTTCGCGAATGCGCAGCCAAGTTTCTCCAAAAGTCGCCGCAACTCAACGTCCTTGTCTGCAATGCCGGAGTTATGACCATCCCGACCCGTGAGGAGACCGAGGACGGGTACGAAATGCAGCTCGCCGTCAACTATCTGGGTCACTTCCTTTTGTTCTGGCTGCTCAAGGACGCAATGGCCAAGTCCTCGACCCCAGCGTTTCAATCGAGGCTGGTGAATGTTGCAAGCTCCGGGCACCAGGCGTCCGAGATTGTTTGGGACGATTTCAACCTGAAGAACTACAACCCTCTCACGGCATATGGCCAATCGAAACTTGCGCAGATTTATATGGCCAATTATGTTGATCGTCAGTTTGGCTCCCAAGGCATTCGTGCTCTCAGCCTGATGCCGGGAGGTATTACCGATACCAACCTGTCGAAGTACACGCCCAAGGAGATGGTGGATAGCTTCAAGACAGACCCGGTCTTGTCGAAATGGGTCAAGAGTCGCGAGCAAGGTGCTGCCACCACGGTCTTGGCGGCAGTTGGTCAGGAATGGGAGGGAAAAGGCGGCAAGTATTTGGAGGACTGCGCCGTAGCAACTCCCAACGCTTCCATACCTGGCCTCACGGGTGTCAGCGCTTATGCATACGACGAGGGTAAAGAGACTAGGCTGTGGGAGCTGACATTGAAGACTTTGGGGCTTTCTTAGACGCTTGAGGCTAGGTGCTTTCCCAATTGGCCTTTTGTATCTGACCATGACTGTGAACTTGTTAGGCTCTGCGCTGTTTTGCTAGAAAGTCAGCCTATCCAAGAAAAAGACACCTACTTGACATCCAAAAGAACTATATGTCGAATGCCCTGGTTGGCTTCATCCGGTCTGCGGTTACAGCTTGATAAGAATTGATGCAATATAAAGGCCTATACTTTTGTTAGGATCATTAGCTCAAAATTGAACAATATTATTCATTGAATCAACGGGCAAATAAGTAGAAGTGCCATATCATTGCATGCGTTAAAATCGCTCAGTAGTGGATGAGTCTTGATGTC
Organism: Clonostachys rhizophaga; assembly: GCA_902077795.2. Lineage (NCBI taxonomy): Eukaryota > Fungi > Ascomycota > Sordariomycetes > Hypocreales > Bionectriaceae > Clonostachys > Clonostachys rhizophaga. The sequence continues at coordinate 50,064 of CABFNQ020000752.1, forward strand.
AAGTAATCTACCAAGGTAAACTTCAAATGTCATCAGCCAGAAATTGAGACCCTATTGCTGGAAGCTTGAAGAACGAACCCAGGGACCTTCAATGGAATTGTTGTGAGGTCGAACTCGGTAGATTCTCGTTGGGCTGTTTTAGGTGTCACACTCGCCGATCTCCAGGCAACGTTAACAAAGTTGCATGCCACTAGGACCTTCCTGTCTTTGATGCCTGAGCCTCCATTAGCTTAAATCATAATTACATCTACTGCATGCGTGTCTGATCAACAAACACAACCGCGTTGCTCCTTCCGTGACTACGCTGTCACCAACTTAGAACCTTCTTCTCGGCTTTCCAGTGGCAAAACACATTGTCAACATTCGTCCCAACATCATATGCTACCACGGGCTCAAATCGTCCTTATGATTTTCCCTTACCAAGTCTGAGATACATGTCCATACCGAAACATCAGCTGCGTCAACGAGGGTCAACATGTCTGGCGTGCTGAGACTACCCCCCGAGCTCGTCCATTCCATCTACGCCTTCCTGGAGCCTTCATACCACTTTTCCTTCGCTATAACCTGCAAGTCCATTTTCTATCAATCCGGGTATATCCTTCAACTCCATCGCAAAGCCCATTCAGGATATCGCGTTGCCTCGGACCGGTATCCACAAGACGTCGTTCACCTCTTCCTCAGCGCAGAGGCTGGTTTCGGTCTCGAGGCTATCGCTGCCTGGCATGTGCGAGAGTTTGAGGTCTGGGGCAATAGAAAGAATTGGAACGAGTGGCGCTCCTGGCTGATCCTGCCGGACGGCCGAATTTCCCTCGCCATGGATGAGCAACCCTTCCGCTCGCCAGTCGATCCTTCACTCGCTGAGGATGAGCATTCCACCCGCTCGCTGCTCGTCGAAATTCAATTAGAGCATCTAGCCAGATCTATCCTCCACGACGACGACAAGAGGCTGGTTACAGCGGCTATACAGATGGGGGACGATGGATTCTTCAAAGCCCGCGCTATTTCGTTGTTCCCTCGGCTCAAAGTCTTAAAATTCGTTGAGATCGAAGGTGGACACCCCGCATTATCCTGGATCAGCGCAATCGCAAGCTGGAGCAAGATCCATGGTCTGCCGTGGCCCCCTGGGCTTTTGGCTCTTTCTGAGGTTGCCGTTCACATTCCCATCAATGTTGAGGAGCAGATCGATGAATGCTCTACGGAAGTGATTGATCTTGGAAATCTGCTCGGCCTCCCCAACATCAGAAGCGTGTATTTTCGAAATCTCCTCCTTCAATTCGAAGACGACGACCTCCTCTTGCCGGGTAACTCCACTGTTAGAACACTTATGCTCGATCAAATTAAACTAGACAACTTCCGGCTACGAAAAGCCATCTGCAACGCGCCCTCTCGACTCGAATCCTTTGTTGTTCGTGGGAGCATCGACCCGGCTCATTTTCTGGACAGTGTCCAACAGTTCCCGCGCCTCCTCTCCCAATCACGTTCATGCGAGACCTTGCGCAAAGTCCTCTTCTACAACCCGGACCGAATGCGCGGATCTACAACTGACCTGTTTGAACCGGCTTATATCAATTCCATGAGTGGCCTCCGTGTGGTTGATATATGCATTGGTGACATGCAGGTCGAAGCCTTTGCGGCAGCCGATCACGAGAGTGTGAGGGCTCGAACTGCCACGCTGTGTGACAGATGTTTTCATGACAAGATTGACCTGGGCGATTATTGCCACGGCGACCTCCCTTGTGAATCCCCAGACAACGTAGATGCACAGCCCGCCCTGCCCTCCGAATCTACGGTGGTTGACGATACGGAGGAAGCGCAGAGTATCGGTCAGGAAGGTCTGATAAACCGCGATGACCTGGTTCGTCAATTTGTCATCGGGCTCCCTCAGAGCTTGGAGGTGCTACTCATCCATGGCCAGGAAGAAAACAGAGAGTACTTCGACAGGGGACCCTACGAGGAGAACGAAACGATCGACGATGCCGTCGTCGCCATGCTCGAGAGTGGGCGTTACCCGAATCTCGAAGTCATCTACCTCGACCAGGTTGAAAGGAGCGTGGCCGAACCAAGAGACGTGGTCTCGTTCCAGAAAGCAATCGCAGCGGGCAGAAAGCACGGTGTCTACATCTTCACAGTGGCCAACCAGGTACACCCCCCAGGGAAAAGCCGATTTCCCGCCATGCCGGATAGGCACGATCTCAAGACAGGCCCGTTTCCTCGGAGGGGCGCCCGCTGGTATGTCGATCCTTACACGGGCTCCTGGGCACCACCAGGATGCGGTGGATGCGGGTTGTGTGGTGATTGTTTGAGGTGCTATACCGCCGAAGCTTGGGAGGCCTTCCGGAACAGGGCAGATGATTAAAATAGCATCATGTGGGAAGTGCTTCTGAGAGTATCATTACATAGGTGTTCAAGGGATGCAGATGGAAGTAGAAAAATTCCAGTATAAGCTAGGAAAGAATAGCTAACTGCCAAAATTCTAGCACTTCAGATCATTAATCCTCATGTCGTAACTACTGCCTACGCACTGGTAGCTACTACTAACATTACAAAAGGATTACCTTCAAGGACCTGTGTCAAGTAGAATCCCAACGAGAAAGAACCCAACAACGATCGCTAGCGGACAGAGGCATCTGGACTCATAGCCCTGGTGTTCGTATCTTGACACGCAGAGAAACGAGCAACCTATCCAAGTGTCATACCAAGTCTCTGGAGATACGCGTATAGTGACCCTCGAACCACTTGGCCCTGCTCCCCTTTTGCAATGCGACTCATCCAACGTGCGGCGAAGCTGCCTGTTCAAGCAAGTCAGTTGCCGGGCTTCCTATCACAACGACAGGATACAAACTCACCAAGCCGTGGGCCTCGAGATGCAAACCCCAAAGCCTCCAGAACCCATCCGGGGCCCATGATGACCAGAACACCGATCGCAATGATGGTGCCGGCGGCAATGAGTGCGGCGTAAACGGGGTGCCGCTCGGCGAATTCTCGAGCTAGATTCGTTGCGCGCCTGACAGCTTCGGTCATCGCCTCTCCCATTGCCGCCCCGTTTTTCAGGATTGCTTCAATGCCGTGGAGAATAGATTCAGACAGAGAATCTTTCCATCCCGACGCAGAGATGGTTGCATTGAGTTTCTCGAGAAGATGAGGGTCGTCCAGTTCAGCCGTGCGAATGATCTCAACGAATTGGTCAACACGTTCATCGTCAGTGTAAGGCGAAAACAAGGGCTTTTCGGAAATCAATCCGGGGCGATTTTGAGAGTGTGGAAGGCCGGAATTCACGGATGCACCGCAGAGACATTCCGTAACAGTCGCTATGAGAGTCTTCATCTTGAAGTTGTAGTCGCGGAAAGCAGATTTTTTAGATACGCTCAATCTACTGTAAGAATGTCAGGCAGAGAGACCAGTACTAGGAACGTGGAAAGAGGCAAAAGAAAGGAAAGGGAAAAGGTGAAGAGTGAGTGAGGAGGGGATGGTGGAGTTGACCCTCGTTTTTGGGTCATCACATCTCGTCTGATTTGGAGGGCCTCCTGCATATACCCATCCAATCACGTCACATATTTCCTTACCGAATAGAATAACTCAATACAACGTGTCTTACTCTGACAGGCAGACTAGTATGATGCTGAGTGAGATGTTTCGGTAAAAAGAATGAGATCCACCCAACAAGATAACCATAATGATGGAGCCAGGTTTTGGTGTTCGCCTGGTTAACCCTCGGAAGTGATCAGGCCGTAATTAAGAGCATCTGATGCTTTGTCCCAGTAACTGGCAAATTCATGCTTTAGGAGAAAGCAACCTGTGGACTAGAGCTCAGACCATTGGGCCCATGATGCATTGAACAGTATAAGCGATCACAATCTGGGTATCTCGCATGACATCCTCCATAGTACCATGGCAATCATCGACCGGGAATGCGACATTTAGCTCATCTAGATGTCAGGGCTTGCTGGCAACCCGGAGCAGCTTTAGATGCTGTGATGCGTATTCTTCGTGAGTAACGGATAAAAACCACCGGAATACTTGAGTTGTGCCTTCGGTAAAATTGTCAAAGATCCTTTCGACGGCCTGCCTTGAGATAAGCAGCCCTTTCATAGTTCCGCTTGAGCCTACTCTTGGACAGGTCAGGACAAAACATAGCAGTAATAATATCAAGTACAATATTCTATCGTGCTACTAGTTCTGGGGCCACTGAGATATAGATATAGATCCCCCTAAAGTACGATTTGCTCTTGTGATTCAACAAGTGACTACCAACATTTGTCAGCCAGGGGGGTGATACTTCGGTCCAACGAACGGGTACGGACTTAAGTTAGATTTTGTGATGCCGAAAAGCGGAGAAACGCCTCATACTACCACTGGCTAATTCCTTCAGCCGGCAAAGCATCGAGCCACGGGTATGTTATTTCCGGGGCCGAAGTGGCCTTAGGCCAGATTGCTGAAGCGCGCAGCTTATGCAATCATGATGAGGTAGAGAAGGTCAAAGTATAAAACAAGTGATGGATCTAGTTCAGTTGATGCCAGTCGTCTCGACCCCATCTCTCATCTTCCACAATCCTAAACTGAAGCTTGAATCCTGAATCTCGCTCATTATGATCGGGAAGTGTCTGCTAACCATCGACGCTGTCGGTCTTCTGGTCGGAGCGGCCATCGCGGACATGGATGAGACACACCAATATAACCCGCGATGGCCACCACACGCAAAGTAAGCAAACGGAGCTCCCCTCTCTTTCCGCAACTTATGCTTGGAGAAACGTGTCCTAACTTCGAACCATTTCCTCACAGGTTTCACAACGGGCAGACCATCACCCTCTCCATCATGCTTGGCGCTCTCACGCTGTACTACAGTTGGCGCCGCACAACGGGCAAAGCTGCTGCTAAAGACTCTCTCACTACTGCCATGATATGTGGCAGCATTTACTGGCTGGCAGGGCTGTGCGCCAGTCTTTTCCCCGAGGCAAACGGACTGGACCCAGAATTCGGTGGCCCCGGCTTTCCCCAGGCCAAGATATTCATCGGCTTCATGCTGTGCGGCATGATTGGTTGGGCGTTGGAAATTATGGCCCTTTAGAAAATGTTGAATAACTTTGGTGAACGCAAAAGCATACTGCCATGTATATATACGTGTCCAAATCGTCGATTCATTAAGCCGGAAGGCCTACAATCCTGCTCCAGATTAGAATCCACTTCTACACGGATCTTGTTTTCAAACGGCACAACGAATCAAACGCAAAACTGCACTTGCTCTTCAACCTGAAATAACAGTCAAGACCGAAGTGAACTCGCTGCAGGGTAATCTCACTGCAATGGAAGACACCAAGTTAACGCTGCGGGCATATTTGAGCTGGTAAGAAGTCGGTACTAATCTCATGTTTGACCAGAATAATGTAAGTCACGGGATATCATTTCAGCATGATGGATATTATTGAAATCTTTTATAATTTAACTTTTCGTTTCAATTCAATCAAATCGTTTCAGGCGTCAAACTTGGCTGTGGATGTGGACTAATTAAGCCCTCTACTAGCATTTGATTTCCCGGCCTGTATGGAAATCTCTGAGTGGTACTGCGCCGTCGCCGTGCTCGTCACGAGATTTTTCTCACTGTCATCGTCAGGAACGACAATGTGTCCCAATTCGAAAGACTGCTCAACCTGAATCCCCTTGGGCCCAGTTTCAGCCCCTGAATCGGAGGGGTTTGGATTTCGACGACTTCTCCTCCAGGAAGAATTGGCCCGGCTGAGAGGGGTCCTGTGATTCGGAGTGTAGCCCTGGCCGAGCGATCTCGACCTCCCAGAGGAGGTGATGAAACCAGGGAGAAGCTTGATGAGGAGCGGATTGAGAGACGGTACGCAGGCGCATATGATGGTAAGATTGCTCTCCAAGCAGGACCAGAGCGCAATTTCCATCCCCTTTGCTGTATGATCGATGAGTAAAGATTCTTCGCTCCGAAAGAGGGACAAGGGGTTCATACACGGCCGTTGAGTCAAAGGAACTTGCCCAAATGACCATAAGGAGTAGAATCGAACGATAGCCACGGCGGATGCACTAAAAGAAGAACAACGTCAGTGTGAGCAGGGCTGGTTAGGGTTGATTGGACTGGGAGACTTACACGCCGCCTGCAGCGAAGACTCCCATCAAAATGTATTTCATCTTAGACGCCATTTGTAGCCTGTTGAGCAAAGGCAAAGGTGCACACACAAGGGCAAGGTCGTTGAAAATGTTGACTCCTGCAAAGGCAAGGCGTAAGGTAACCCGGTCGAGGCATTTCCCTTCTACAGAATCTTCCCAGTATTTATTGACTGGCCAGCATGTGAAAACGGACATGAGTACGCAGAACGGGCCATATATCGCGAGGTAGATGAGCAGGCCAAGGAACACGCGCCTTGCGATTGGCGTTGTAAAGACCCTCAGGCACTGCAGTGCGATCGACAATTTGACGAACAGGTGGCAGATGTTGTAGCAGGTCATGCTGGCATAAGTGGCCAGCTGGAAGGGGGCGGCGAGGTCGGGATCGGCTGGTTGATTTAGGCCATAGCGGACCTCTTGTTTTGATATTGTTAGCGTTGCCATTTTACCTTCGAGTACGGGAAGAGGAACTTAGAAGAGGACATACGCTCCATGGCCGCGACGAGGAACCCTATGGAGCTCAGCTGATGAGCATCCGGTCAAATGTTAGCTCTCAAATTCGGCATGACAACTGCCTTGGTGCGACTTGGAAACTCTTACACCAGAGAATACGATGAGAGCATCGTCAGTTCCAAAGTGCTTGATCAGCCATCCTCTTGTGAACACCCTCAAGCAGACAGTGACAACACCAAGAATGGTGAACGTGAACCCTACCCCAATCAGGGGGTAATTCTGAGGGGGGACATAGATGTTGCCGACATACATTATGCCCTCGGGAGTTAGATTATTTCGGGACCGAGACCCATTGGAAAATGGATAGAGAAATCGTGTTGATCTCGAGGGGGGCCAAGTGGGGTTGTGGGTTGATATACCCCAAGCCAAGAAAATCTCTGATGATTCCTTCGAGGCCAAGGGGGTTATCTCAGCTCGGATGTGTCGAAACATTCTATCGCCTAGACCCGAATAGAAGGCCCCTGAATCCGAAGAGAAAATCTCGGTCGAGAAAATCACCAGACAAGCCGAGGGTTGGCCACCCATCTACTGGGGATTTCATAGGCGGGCCTTCCACGGAGATCACTAGTCAGAACCCCTACCCCGGTCCCTGCTTTGAGCTATCTGCTACACCGGTAACAAAGCTGATCAATGCCTGTCGCGGCGACACTCGACGGAGGCTAGCACGAGCCATCACAAGGATTTTCAGGCTTCCTGAAGGAGACAAGCGGAGGGCAAGAGGGGGTGACTGTTCGGCGCAAGGCCATCGGTTGAAGAGGTCACACCATCAAGGATTGGTGAAATGGGATTACGGCAGTCTCACTAACGGGCAACATGACAATGAACCAGCACAAGAGGATATAGATGTTCCTCTCCGTCTATTATTGCAACTTCGGTCACCCATCGGAGAATACTATAACTCTAACCGATATATACAACGTTACGATTAGAGTGTGCCACTTTCTATGCCACCCACCTGATGGCCTTCCCTGTAGCATAATAGAGGGTGCATCCAAGCAAGTGCTGACGTTCAGGGCGCCGGAAAAGTGCCGCGGCTGTGGCCCTGGTCGTGCTCGCGTCGAGATCCGACCAGCCAGCGTCTTTGAAAATCACGCCTCCAAGATTCCTGAGTTTCTCAGCGGACGTGATCCTTACGAGGCCACGCGTGATGACACGGTTACTATTGGTTCACCGGAGGTGTTATCTTATTCGGCTCGATAGACTGGGCTCATGGGTTGGCGGTTTGTTTCATGCATAGCATTGCATTTCTTCAGCGCTGGGTTCCCCAGTCTCATGCCCTTTTTCGATTCGCAAACGAGTCCACAGCACTAAAGATTGCGCCATCTTTCCAGACGATCATATCAAGGCCAAGGTCGAGCCTAATAAATCGGCTGGTGAAACCAAGCATGCTTTCTGAGTGTACAATTGAACAACCAACTCCTACAACTTGATTCATTCTGCCATACAAACATCAATTTATATTTTGTTTGGAGCATACCCGTCTTACTGGCATATAGCTGATAATGCTAGCCATACAGGGCAATCGTAGCGACATCAGTATGCTTATGCGCTGACCCTACTCATTATTTGCGGCTAATTTGCAAAGGATTCAGGGCATCCTCATCTCGCTCACAGCTGTAGCCTGTGCTCCGTAGGTCGCAAATAATAACCTGCAGCAAACTATCAGGGACTCAGCTCAGCCGGATATCGCTTATCATGGCTACCGGTCCTGCCATTTGCTGTCATGTCGAAACTATCGATTCGAGCTGATGGAACCATCAGGTCCGCTTATTGCGGTCCGCCCAACAAACATTCTGGGGGCCGGCTTTTAGCTTGCGGGCTGGCATTCTTTCATCAATCAATACCTGTTAATGGGGCTATGCCCCCAGGCTTCAGAGCGGCGAATCCGCTCAGCGGAATCCTCCGGCCCCATCCTGCCGTTCAATAATCTCTCTCCCCCAAAGCACTACAGGGATGGAGGTCCTTGGCAGTTGGTCTTTTCTCAAGTGCCATGCCCGGGAACACAAAGTCAGGGGATTAACAACGTGCTATATGTACAGCCGGCAGCCACATGCTACACAATCAAGCAGTGTCAGCGGACTGTCACTGTTGCAGAGTGTTGTCCCTTCATAACGGAACCTTCCCCTGCGGATCATCCTACGGCAGCACATCAAGCAAGATCCCTTTTTCATGCAGTGAGACGCAAGAGCCTAAATTGCAGTCATGAAGTCGAGCATTCTTACCGCCGCCATCTCCATGGCGTCCGTGCTTGGAGCCTACGCTCAGTCGAGGGTTGATACACACTCTCACTACCTCCCTGACTTCTATCAGCAAGCCCTCCGCGACGCTGGTCATCTTCCGGGCCCGGATGGCATGCCCGCAATTCCGGTTCGCCCTGTCCTTGTATGCAGATGGGAATCTGTACTAATTGATTCTTAGGAATGGGACCCAGAGAGTCATCTTCAGTTCATGAAGAATCAATCCATCTCCAAGTCGTACCTGTCAATCTCTAGCCCTGGCGTGTACCTCACTCCCCCGTCCAAGGCGGCCACGGCCAAGGCCATTAAGCTAGCACGACAGGTAAATGAATACGGGTCCAAGCTCAAGGCGAAGTATCCAGACCAGTTCGGCTTCTTCGCATCCTTGCCCCTCCCTGATGTCAAGGCATCCCTCGAGGAGATCAAGTACTGCTTCAACAAGCTGAACCCTAAGCCGGATGGGATCGTGGTCATGTCCAACTTCTATGGCCTGTACCTCGGCGACCCGGAGCTCGACCCCATCTATGAAGCCCTCAACAAGCTTGGCGTGACAATCTTTGAGCACCCGACCACGCCTTGCACCGTGCACAACCACAAGCAGTTCAAGATTGACGACAAAAAGGATCCTAAGATTACGCAAAAGGAGTGGCAGGCCCTCAACCGTCCCATTGCCGATCGTATGGTCACGGCACCTCTGCTTGACTTTCCCTTCGACACAGCTCGCACTGTCGCCGACCTTTTCCTCTCTGATGTGCCCGCCCGGTTCAGCAACATCCGTTGGATCATCCCTCATGCGGGAGGCGGCCTTATGCCGACTCTGGACCGCCTCCTCCTCTACCCCGTCCTGTACCCTGGCGGTGCGACTCTGACCGCCGATACCCTCAAGGAGGCCCTGTCCACTCAGTTCTACTTTGATCTCGCTGGGCCGTGGCCCGTGAACTACTCGATCCCACCACTTCTCCGATGGGTGAACTACACAAACATCCTCTCTGGCTCAGACGTGCCTTTCACTTCATGGGCTGCCGGTGCCGCCGGTATCACCCAATTTGAGAGTGTTATTGGACAGGTCTTCGATGATCAAGCCAAGGTCCAAGCCATCCGATCTGAGAATGCCCTGGGATTGCTCAGTAAGAAGTAATTATTAGACTCCTCAAGTGGGATTCTGGGTTGACGCTTCAAATTGCCATATACGCTGCAGTTTGGTGATCATGATAGACTAATGAAGAACCTGGGCATGCTGACGATGGAATGATTGCGAGGAGGTTGGCACTCTATAGTTGTATATAGCCAGTTCTAATTGACCATCAATAAAGACGGATGTTGTATAGCCTTCTGGTCCTGCTCTGACCTGGAGACAAACTTTCCCCGTATTGACGGATAAAATGATCAGTGGTCAATTGCAACATAATTCAAGAATTTGTGAAGAACTGGGATTATATAGTTGAAATATGACCGTGAAATTCGTGACTAGAGGGGATTGTTCTATCTAGCGTATCGAGCCAACTACTGGTCATTGTCGCGAACGGACCAAAGGATTCATTTGTCGCAGTACACTTCCGTTGCTTATCGTGTTAAATTTTTCATTTCCAGGCCAGGAGTAAGCATGCCGCAGGGCGTCGACTAAGTTGCGCGGGGACTCTCATCCCAAGGTTGGCTCAGGAGAACGTTTACCGAGGTAGAGTCAACCGATTCTGACCTCGGAAAATATTCAATGCAAGGAACTAGTCTGGAAGCCGAACACTGGTTCAAAAAGAAACTATACCGTGGCAATAAAGGAAGGCTTCGTGCCAATCGTAGGAACAGTTCCTAAATTTTGTAGAAAATACAGCAGCTGAGAAGGGACGAGCATGATGAACCATTCAAAGCTTGGTCAGGCTTTGAGCCGTCGCCAGAGTCTATGTCTCCAGGCCCAATACGTACAATTGAGAAAGCTCAGTACTGTCAGTGGGAGCACTCCTGGAAAAGCGCCTCTTAGCAGGTTTGAGCCAGACCAGTATATCGATTATGGCGATTTCATTAGAAAGGTCGAGCTGGGTCGCAGATTGTGAGTTCCTGCGGCGCGCTCTGCATACAGATTGTCATACGCAGAGATCACTTACACAATCATCCAGCAATAACCGACCCCTAACGTATACCGAGAAGATTTTGGTCGCCCATATGGACAACATAGAGGAGGAAATCTTGCAGCGTGGAAAAACTCTCCTGAAGCTCCGCCCCAGACGAGTGGCTTGCCAGGATGCAACTGCTCAAATGGCCATCATTCAGTTCATGTCTGCCGGTCTGAGCTCAACGGCAGCCCCGACAAGCGTCCACTGTGATCATTTGATTGTGGGAAAGAAGGGCCAGGATGTCGATCTACCTAATGCCCTGAACGTGCACAAGGAAGTCTTCGACTTTTTGTCAAGTGCTTGTAAACGGTTCAACATTGGCTTCTGGAAGGCTGGCGCTGGTATCATACACCAGAGCATTCTGGAGAACTATGCCTTCCCTGGAGGATTGATGATTGGCGCAGATTCTCATACCCCTAACGCCGGTGGCCTGGGAATGATGGCTATCGGTGTAGGCGGAGCAGATGCGGTGGATGTTATGGCAGGTCTCCCATTCGAACTGAAGGCACCTGGAGTTATCGGAGTCCGACTGACCGGCCGGCTTCCAGAATGGACGGCGCCCAAAGGCTAGCCAGGCTCCCTTCAACTCATTTAACATACAAATCTAATGTCTTCATAGATGTGATCAACCGGCTAGTTTCCATCCTCACAGTCAAAGGCGGAACGGGAAACATCATTGAGTTCTTCGGCCCCGGGACACAATCTCTGTCAGCGACGGGAATGTGCACAATCACGAACATGGGCGCCGAGACTGGGGCAACTACTTCCATCTTCCCATACTCGGATGCGATGAACTCATATCTCAAGGCTACTCACCGACATGAAATTGCAGCCGCCGCAGATTTCGCGGCAAATGAGCTCAAAGCAGATGAAGGAGCCGAGTACGACCAGGTCATTGAGATAGACTTATCAACTCTTGAGCCACATATCAACGGGCCATTTACACCAGACCTCTCTACCCCAATCTCCAAGTTTGGCGATGTGTCAGCGCAAGAATCTTGGCCTCCAAAGCTGACTGCTGGGTTCATAGGGTCCTGCACAAACTCGTCGTTCCAGGACATGACACGGGCCGCAGACTTGGCCAAGCAAGCACTCACAGCTGGGCTAAAGCCCAAAATGCCTCTTTTCGTCTCACCGGGCTCGGAACAGACTAGAGAGACCCTTCGAGCGAGCGGAGCGTTGGCGGTGTTTGAAGAGCTAGGCAGCACGATTCTCCCAAATGCATGCGGGCCTTGCTGTGGATCATTTGACCGTGAGGGGATGGAGAAGGCGAGTAAGATGTTCATAAAAATGGATCAAAGAGGCTGACAAAATTGTCGGACAGGGTACACGTAACTCGATCATTACGACGTACAACAGAAACTTCACTGGCCGTCTGGACGGCAACCCGGCGACATACAATTTCCTCTCCTCACCTGAAATGGTTATGGCCAAGATTTTCTCGGACAATCTCGGATTCAATCCAATAGAAGACTCGATCAAGAAAGATGATGGCTCAGAGTTTCGCTTCTCACCACCTGAAGGCGAGCCTCTGCCTGCGGGTGGCTATGCCAACACAGACTATGTCTTCACCAAACCGCCCTCAAGCTCAAGCGAACGGGACAATATTCAAGTTCAAATACCTGAATCTTCCGATAGGCTACAGCGGCTTTCCCCTTTCCCACCAGGACGAAAAGGTGATATCGAAAACTGTGTGATTCTGATCAAAACAAAGGGCAAATGCACGACCGACCACATCACACCTGCAGGACCATGGTTCCGTTTCCGCGGTCACTTAGATAACATCTCAAACAACACACTCATCGGTGCCGTTAACGCTGAGAATGATCAGACTAATTCGGTCACAAACTGGATCACTGGAGAAGAGGGCGATACCCCTGGAACGGCGAGGGCTTACAAAAATCTCGGCCAGCCGTGGGTTGTCATCGGAGACTACAACTATGGAGAGGGATCCTCGCGTGAGCACGCTGCTCTCCAGCCACGCTACCTAGGTTGTCTTGCCATCATCGCTCGGAGTTTCGCTCGGATCCATGAGACGAATCTGAAAAAGCAGGGTGTTTTAGCCCTCACATTCGCCAACGAGGAAGACTATGATCGTGTTCACTCCTCTGATCGTATCAGCATCCTCGGAATTAGCGAGATTGCTCCCAGCAAGAGCCTCACTCTGCAGTGCACTCCCACCGTAGGGAACAGGCTTCCATGGACGGCCAAACTCAACCACTCTATGACCTCAGAGCAGGTTGAGTACTTTAAAGCTGGAAGTGCTTTGAACTTGATGGCAAATAGAAAAAGCGAATCGGACGCGGCGGCTTCACTACTCTAGATATTCCAATGATCATCCAGTTAACAATAGAAAGGTATCATGTACGAACATCCACTATATAGCTAGCTAATCAGCTTTTCTTCTTCCCTTGATGGCAAAGAAGATCTTTTAGATCGGCGGTTTGGATTCAGGCCTGGATTACCCACCCATTAGGAGCGCCTCTTTGCTTCTTTCTCTTCTCTCTTCAACCCAGGGATATTAATGAGCTTGGCATACAGGTCATAGAAAGCGATATCGTCTATGTTTGTTTCAGAAATTAAGTACCTTCATTCGTCCCATTGAGAGGCTGATAGCTCGCTTTCTATTTGCTGAATATACAACACTGAAGGGTCCAGCCCAACACAATATCAAAACGGGAGGAATGACGCCCACTCCAAACGTCAACAATACCATCCAACATATTTCTCTCCCTATATACGCTGCAGAGGTATAGCTAGTACATCAGAAGCCCAGCCCAGCGAAAGCTTCACAACTCTACTTGTAGTGGTTTCTTCGCTTCTTATTCTTGGAGCATTTTCTGTTATTGACAGTTAATCATTATTCTTTCAGTAACAATGAGAACTATTTTCTTGCTGAAAGTTGATGCTTACCTCGTGGGAGTAGAAGAAGCTGAAGTGGAAGTAGATGTGGTTGAGTCAGGTACAGTAGAGCTGGGTGTAGCAGTAGAACTCAACACAGCAGACTGAGGCACACTGGTAGATGGCTCTGAAGTCTCCACAGACGTGGTAGGAATAGTCTCTGAGGCCTTGGATGTGGTGGTCACTCCAGCAGGGGTACTAGCAGCCTTGGTGCTTGTCGCCAAGGTCGTCTTGGGAGCCTCGCTAACAGATGTAGTGGTCTGGCCACTGTTATCAGTAGCACCGCATCCTACGCGGCTGGAGCCAATCGAAATGTCATCATACCAAAACGTGTTGATGTCGCCGCTGTAAGACTCCCAGCCAAAGTAGATACCGGTGATGGCTGGCTTGTAACCGGCGCTCTCCCACTGGTCAGCATTGGAGTTGTTGGCATTTGGCCCGGCTTGAAGTCCAGCGATGCTTTCGCTGTTGAGCCAAGTCTCTATTGTGCCGTCTGTTCCGAGATGGTATTCGAGACACTGGAAACCATCAGTAGGAAGAGCCTTGGAAGCTGCAATTCCCTGGGGGGATAGGGCTGGAAGGGTGGCATCATCCGTCTCCCGGTTGAACATGAGGATTTCACTCTGGCCACCGATGCGAAGATGCTTGTTAGCTCCCAGACCAGAGTCGGTCATGGTAATGAAAGACACGTGGCTAGCGGTCAAGGCAGTAGATGCTTTCCTATAAATGGACAGAAGATAGTCAGTATATCATTCAGTAGTCTCACGATCCAGGAATTTAGATAAAAGAAGACATACACCCATGCCCTAACGTAAATATCACCACCAGTTGGAACGGCCGTGGTTCCGAAGAAGATGTGTCCGCAGAAACCTCCCGAGCCACCAACAACCTTCATAGACGAGCTGCCGCTGTGGGCAACAGTGTTGTCAAGAGTGACACTGCCACCTTGGTTGCAGTCTGGTGCATATATCGGCCATTTCGTCTCATCCCAGCCACTTTCAAAGTCGTCGGATACTTGGGCATTGGCGAAACCAGCGAGAGCCACCAGGGCTAGAAGAGTGGGTTGGTAAAACATCTTGTTCCAGCAGGATGAATGAAAAGAATGATTGTTGAAGGAATGGATGAGGACTAGCGAACGTATTTTCTTTGCAGCTCCTGGGCCAGCATGTCTTTTAAATAAATTATCCTATTGAAATGAATGAGACCTTTCTATTTCCTAAAGTGACGGCCGCCATTTCGGAGCACCAATTCCTTGCTCTTTCGGGAAATATGTGCACATATCTCAAACTCGCTTGGCCTCTTCCTCCGGCCAGTCGGATAGAACGGCAAGCCCCATGTATAATCGGAAGATCGATCTTCATATTCTTCACTCACTCTTTGATTTCTCATTAAGTATTTTCTATTGAAAAGGCAAATCGTAAAATCGCGCCATATATTCCGCCCACTATCCTTCCATCATTATCATCACAATAACGCATATACTGATTAAGAACTCTGTTGACTAATTGCCTTAGAGAGTAGAGATAGCGAGAAAATATCCAGATGTGTCGGCTAGCCGGCGTGTCAAGCGCCATCATCTTGTTTCAGGTTGGAGACAGGTGCTTCTGAGATTGCAAGGAGACCTCACCCCAGCTTAAAACCTGAAACCATTGAAGCGGTCCGCAACTCCGTTTCATCAATCAATTGCTGCGCAGAAAAATTGTCTGCTCAATCTTTAAAGACCTCGATTTACATTGACTTGCAATCACAAATGAAAGTGAAGACAAGAGCTTATCTTGCAGGGCCTTTTGCATTTCCCTTCATTCAATGCCCCCCTGCACCTTGGTATCTCCGACTTGAGGGCTCGTGCTTCCAAGCATTGATAAGGCCCAGACGAGGGCAATATTCCAAGTTTATCGACGGCGTACTGATACAGGTGTCGCAGATCGCAGCAGCAAGTCTACGATTGAGGCTCCTATGCGTTCAGCTTTTGCGTACTTACGTCAAACTAGAGATCTAATAGAAGTTCTATCACGGTTGTGGAATTTCGGAATTCGGCAAATTTGTCTAACCGAGCACTACCACCAAGTATTCCCCTCGGCTCAGTGGGGGAAACCGGATAGCAGCCCACTG
Source organism: Clonostachys rhizophaga (assembly GCA_902077795.2). NCBI lineage: Eukaryota > Fungi > Ascomycota > Sordariomycetes > Hypocreales > Bionectriaceae > Clonostachys > Clonostachys rhizophaga. Next base: position 66,055 of record CABFNQ020000752.1, read on the forward strand.
TAAACACTCCTTCTTCCCGCTGGTGTACACTTCTCCGAGAATCAAAGATTAATATGTTGGTTCATCCAAAAGTTTAAAACTTTGAAAGTAAATGATTTTTACTACAGCTATTCAACAAATATTCATTTCCTATGCCCTTAAATTACCTGTGAATTCTGCAACATTGCTCATCTTAACAATACATAAATCGGCTGGCCCGGAATGACGAGGCTGGACCATATCCATCCTCAGGGATTTTAGAAACAGAACTAAGCTACCAAGACAAGCATCTAAAGTATGAGTATCTTTATTATTAATATGTCGCAAATATACCGATTCCGATGACAGTCAAGTAGGCCATCAGAGATGTCACTACGCGGAGTTGAATATCCGAACCCCTCCTCGGAATGTAACCAATTTTCTACGTCATGATAAATTCCGATCATTCTCTCCAAGAATGTAGCTTCCCAAAATTTGTTTGCCTTCCATTGCTTTGCAAGCCCGCCAAGACAAACCATCAAGGCTAAATTCATCATGAAGTTATCGGACAGCCCGGTTCCGGAAGTGTTGACAACGCATCTTTGGGTGCTGGTTTGTCTCTCAGCAGTGCTTTGTCTGTGCATTAAAAACAAGTTTCACCATGGCCTTCACAAGTATCCTGGACCTTTTCTTGCGTCGTTTACAGACTGGTGGAGATTCTGGGATGTCTACCGGCGAAGGCCAGAGGTGACCCATTTGAGGTTGCATAGGAAGCATGGTGATGTTGTCCGACTAGGACCCAACTACTTATCCTTCGCCAACCCAGACGCCTTGAAGGCAATCTATGGCCTAAATAAAGGGTTCATCAAAGTATTTCTTCCTCTCAGCAAAAATTTCCTAGTTGAAAGCCCACGCTTACAATTCCGCATCAGTCCGACTTCTACCGGGTACAACAACCCATCGCACAAGGCCATCCCCAGCCATCACTTTTCAGCACCACAGATAACACCTTCCACGCTCAATTCAGAAGATGTGTCAACTCCGCATTCTCAATGACCGCCCTTGTACAGTACGAACCTGCTGTCGATAACACGACAAGGCTGTTTCTAGATCAAACAGAGAAACTATTCGCAGCCAGAGATGTGCCTTGTGATTTCACAGAGTGGTTACAGTTTTACGCGTTCGATGTAATAGGAGAGATTACATACGGCAAACGACATGGTTTCGTGGCCCAGAATGAGGATGTTGATGGCATCGTCGAATATCTAGGCAAGCTGTTCTTGTACGTCGCTCCGGTAAGTTATCTCCCTCTTCACTTTCTAATCCGCAGCTGAACCCTAAACTGGGAAATAGGTCGGCCAAATCCCTTTTTTGGACAAGTTACTTCTTAAGAATCCTATTTATCTCTTTCTCTCCAATCTCAAGATTATTGACTCAACGTTTCCTGTTGCTCGGTTTGCAGTAGCTCGAATGAGGGAGCGCCTTGACGGTACCAGCTCGCAACTTTCGTCGCCAAAGCCAGTAGCAGGAACCCAACGCATGGACCTTCTGTCCAAATTCATTGCCGCGAAGGAAGCCCGACCAGAGTTCATGACAGACAGGCTTGTTCAAACGATGGCAGTCAGCATGGCTTTTGCCGGTAGTGAAACCACAGCAATTACCCTTTCGGCAGTGTTTTACTACCTCCTTCGCAATCCTTCGGCGCTGCAGCGACTCAGAGATGAGCTCGATGAGTTCACCAGGCGTGGGGTCTTTTTAGATACCACGACAGGTCTGGTGACATGGGCGGAGGCGCAGCAGCTCACATACCTCGATGCTTGTATCAAGGAAGCGTTCAGGATGCATCCAGCTCCTGGGCTGCCCATGGAGCGCATCGTTCCAGAACCTGGTGTTGAAATCGCTGGGCATTACGTCAAGGGCGGGACCATCGTCGGATGTTCTGCATGGGTCATCCACCGCCGCCCCGAGATCTTCGGCGAGGATGTAGATGTCTATCGCCCGGAGAGGTGGTTGGTGGAGGAAGGATTGGAGGATGAGGAGAGGGCCAGAATGGAGGAGAAGATCAAGAAGATGAATGCAAACATGGTACAGTTCGGTATGGGAAGTCGAACATGCATTGGCAAGAATATCAGTTTGCTCGAGGTGTACAAGCTTGTTCCAAGCCTGCTTCGCAGGTTTGACGTGAGTTTTTCTACCCTTTCTAAAACTCTATGGCACCCTGAATGAATCCGAGATAAGCTAACAATCTGCATTCAGATACGCTTTGAGGATCCCAAAGATGAGTGGCATCTGACTAACGCTTGGTTCGTCAAACAAAGCAATTTCTTTGTCAGGTTTTCGAGCAGGATAGATAAGATGTAGCTTGAGATGTCTTCAGGAGACCAATGATGCCGGGTTGTTTGATCCTATTCCAGCACATGAGCGTTCTCTCATGGATCGTGGTCACACTACAATTCTCGAGCATACAAGCCATACTTGAACAACTTCGGTTTCTTGACAAGAAAATGCTAGATCTCTTGCTCTCAATGAAGAGCTTGGTAAGAGTTCTCCTAAGAGAAGATAATGTCATGTATCGATAAAAGATGAAATTATGAAACCAATATATATTCTAAGCTTCTCGTTATTGTTTAAGTCGAAAAGTACAAATAATATCGCTACATGAAGTTCTATTCTAACCAAAATAGTCGTTTATATTCCGTAATTGATGTATCCAAGGAGGGCGCCATGACCCAAATTCGGGATCATACCTGTAGGCATCCACGAAACCAGCACTCTAGGAGACATGTCCTCTCCATTTTATGCTCACGACGAACCGTGCCGTTCATTTCGCCCCTATCCAAATGCCGATGTCTTCATAATCAAGTAAGCAGAAGCATCTCTATCTTTTTCAACAGATCCGGGATGATGAATGGCTTCGAGACGACATCATCCATGCCACTCGACTTGGCAGTGGCCACCTGCTCATCGCGCACATTGGCTGTCACAGCAACGACAGGTACGTGTTTGTTCAGCTTACCCTCGTCCTCCATTCGCCGTATCTGACGCACGCATGTTAGGCCGTCCATGTTTGGCATCTCAAGGTCCATCAGGATGATGGACAGACGACTCCCGGTGCCGTCCGTGGTCCGGAAATGTGTCTTCTCAAGAAACTCCAGCGCCTCTAGGCCATCATTGGCAGCACTCACAGTGCATCCTGTCTTCCTCAATTGCCCAACGAGGACCTTTTGGTTTATCAAATTGTCCTCTACCACCAGAATGTGAAGGTCGCGTGGATCAAGGGTTGCGTTGGTCCGAGTTACCTCAACACTTTCACCGGCTCTTGCGGTAGCATAGTCCTGTCGCTGAGGGGTAACTTGGCTGGAAAGAGAACCACCATCGCTGAATTGAACCTCAGTAGCAAGCGGCGGGGCATATTCTTCAGTGTCATAGCTTGTTGTACTAGGCGGTGGCGGAGATCGGCGGGCTTGGACATAGAGAGCAAAGAGGCTTCCAGAGCCAGATTCCGATGCCACGCCAATCTGGCCACCGTGGAGCTCCGTCAGGTGCTTCGAAATAAAAAGCCCAAGGCCACTCCCGCCATATTGAGCATGCGTACGAGGTGACGCCTGTTTGAATCGTTGGAAGAGAATCTGCTTCTCGGCCTCGGTGAGGCCGCAACCAGTATCTTCAACTTTAAAATGTATATACAATAACTCACCGTCCCCCCAATCACCAGTAGTCTTGACTTGCGAGGCAAAGCCTGATTTAGCAGGGACGTACTCGAAGCCAGGCAGGTTATGAGAAGTGCCAGGTGGTGTGAGGGAGGCGCCAATGCCGACCGTGATAAGCCGTCTTTGTGATGTTGCCGTGAATTTGATTGCGTTGGTCATGAGATTAATCAAGATTTGAAGAATTCGGCTTGGGTCCAGAGTTACCCAGTCAACAGCATATTCACCATAAGAAGGGTGCTTCTCAAAAACCACTTCAATCTTCTTGGACTCTAGTTCAGACTCAAACATCTTCAGGGCTCGGCGCATGATTATGTCGGGCTGCACGATGGAAGGTGTGATCAACAGCAAGTTTGAATCGAGCTTCGATATCGTGAGAATATCATCGACAATGGATTTTTGGTGCTGGACGCAGAGAGCGATGGTGTGAGCGGACTCAATGCAAGACTCCACAACACACCAGGGGGGGGGTGGCGTGTTCGCCTTGTAACGGCTCAAGGATGTAGATATATCATCTGCACATTGAAGTACAGCACTTAGCGGGTTCCTCATTTCATGTGACGTTATATCGATGAATTCGTTTTGTTGTCGCCGTGTCTCCTCAGCCTCGTGAAGCCGGTGATCTTGAACACCCAGTGCCCATTTGAGCAGTGATATATCCATAATTGATCCCACAATGGATCTCAACGATCCATCGGCGGTAAATTCCAAATGAGCGATGAACATGACCCAGTACTCTCTCAAATCTTCGGGGAGATTCACTGGGCTGCTTGTCGGCCTTCTTTTAAGCTGCAGTTCTCCCGACCAGGGCATATGATCATCGACCAGGATGCCCCATCCTTCCTTCATTGTGTCCAAGCTGGTGGGCATGATGAACTCCATCCACGACATTTCGTATTGGCCGTCTCGTGTGTTCCCGGTCATTTCATAGAAGCGATCATTTGCCTCCCTTAGGAGACCCTCTGGACTGATGAGGAACATGCCAAGCGGGGAGAGTTCTGTCATGCGCCGCAGTCGGTTATCTTGGAGTACAAGCTGCTGGGTGAGGAGTTCTTTTTCCAACGCGGCGGCTTCGGCAGCGTCCCGATTTCGCCGGACCTCCTCCTCGAATAGGATGATTGAAGCCAGTGAAGTAGCGAGCTGTCGATGGAGCACAGTCGTAAACGACTTGTACTTATCGTCATATGGTCTTCTCGGGTTTACTCCAAGGACAACAAAGGCTAAGACAGCATCGCCATTTGTTGGGCGGGCAGGAAGGATGATAGCCTCGCGGCAAGGCTCCCCGAAGCCGCGCCAGTTGATGCCCTCCAGCAGAGCATCAGGGAGGGTGCCATCTCGCGTGTGAAGGAGAGTCGGTTCGCGGGTCCGCATCGCTTCTCGGAAGGAAGGCACGAAACCCTCTCGGCTGCGTTTCAGATCCAGGCATTCCGGGGCTGCGACATGGCCATCAGGGACACCAATTGAGCCTTCTAGGTAGCATGTCTTGAGAGATATGGTGCTGCCAGAGGAGACAGAGGAGTGGTCAGTATCTTCGCCATCCCCAACAGAATACAACAGTGCGAACGGGACATCGTAGTGATTGGTCTCCAACGCGTCTAATACAGCCCTCCAGAACTGCTTAACCGTCTTGGCGTGTGCAGTGAACTCGCCCAACTTGGTGATCGTGTGTGTCCTACGCTGGCCGAGGACCTGATTGGTGGTCTCGAATGGGGCATTATAAAACCCAAGAATGCGGTCGCTGCCTCCATAAAGCGGAGTGAAGGACCAAGAGTAAAATGTCTCCTCGAGGAGATTGTGCCGATCAATGGGGAGATAATCGTTCTCTTTACGCACACTGATGCCAGTACGGGCACATTCAGCGAACACCGGACCAGTGTAGTCCCAAAGCTCAGAGAAGGGCCCAGAGAATCCGGTCCCCATGAGTGAAGGGTGTTTGTTCCCAGCTACCTCGGCAGCATAGGCTTCATTATACACCATTGTGAGCTCACTGCCCCAGAACAGGGCAGCGGGATGCGGGTTGCCCATGCACAAGTTAGCTAGTTGACGGAACTCGGGCGACCATTTCTCCATCGGGCCCAGAGGTGTCGATGCCCAGTTGACACTGCGAGCAAACTGGAGGTGGGCAGACAGGATGCCCTTGGGTTCAAGTACTGTCCAATCAGTAACAGCCTTCTCGGGCCGGGAGAGCGTCAAGGATCCGGCACTGTGAGAAGAACCCTTGGTTTCATCTGAGCTGCCGGTAGGTGTCTCCTGGTAGCAAAAAGATGTTGAGGTAAAGGGAAGTCTAGATGATACCAGAGTGCTTGTTGCCGTTTGTGAGGCCGAGTCCTGTTGTCTCGTCGCTGGTTTGGCAGATGCAGCAGCAGCGGGAGGTTGTTCAGCTAAGGCTTGAGGATTGGCTGTAGTAGGTTCCTCCCGCGACCTTTTCGCTCGTTTGGCGCGCACACCCCCAGTTGCCACCTCGGGAAGAATCCCAGATGAAAGATCTCGGGTGCCAGAGGCCTCTGCTGCTCGCCACAGACGGTTGCCACTAATCAACCTCCAGCGCTTGCGTACAGTAGAGCCGCTCCACATGAAATCGCCATAGAGGAAGCAAAGGGGGTAAACGTCTTTGGAATCATCATGAGTGGTGACTCCAGCCGCCCAGAGCTTGAACTCTTGATACGAGCTTGATAGCTGGACGTGGTGCTGCACGGAAGTCAGGCCAAGAGCAGCTGGCGACGTGAATAGAGGGTCTTCCAACGGCACACCTTGGGCTTCACGCCCTACCAAACTGTCATATAGGCGCTCATGCAAACGGAGGGCCGCGTTGCAGAAGACGGGGAGGAGGTACTTGTCGCAATCGGGAGCCTCCAGATCGGGGTCAAGGTCAATGACAAAGGTCGGCCGCGAATCGGCGTCAAGAACATCCCTAAGATGTACATCATCCAGCTCTTCGAGCACGGTTTTCTCCATCGTCATGGCCATCACCTAGACTTGGCTGACAATCTCTGCCAAGAACAGGCTAGGCAAGTGTGCTACAGAACATGGACCAGAGGCAGGCGATAGATTCCGGACGACTCGACGGATTGTGCGTGCCAACGGTGCTACACCACAGCGTTTCTGGCATGGCATACCCCGTGCCAAACGTGGGGGCGGGTTCAGCCGGGCGCGCGTGGGTATGCGGTTGAGGTGGAGCGAAATGTTGGAAGCATCCCATGCATGGAGAAAGGAGGGGATTGGGGGATCTCTGGGTCAGGGCAGGGGCGCACAGCAAAACAATCGGCCGTTTTTGCAGAGCGAGTTATTGCTATCGGCCCAGCATGGTGGCTGGCTGTATTTTTTCAAAAAAGCAGCTTGGACACCCAGACAAAGCGACGCGAATTTGACCAGGGCGATGACGTTGACGATCTGCCCCTTGAATTGAATCGATTGACTTGGTCGGAAAATTATCGGCCCACATTTAGATGTCGTTGTGCCAAATTGTGCAAATGGATTAGGCCTTCACAACTTGCATTAAAATTGCGCCAACCGACGTGTCCTACCCTATACTTGGCCCTTCGGCTCAATTTATCCATGCCTACTAGGTAAGCTCTTGTTCTTTTTCTGATAAATTTATGTAGGATCGAGAGTCGTAGAGTTCATCTCTATAGGTTTTACGTGCCGTGATTAAAATAATATTGGTAGGAGTAGTTGGCTTAAAGAGACTGATAAAGTTTTGGAAGTACCCAGTCAAAATGACGGCTCTTACTCATAGATTCCTAACTTATGAACTATTGCCTAGCGCACACTAGATCAACGGCTCAGGTAAGTATCTGAGGAAACCTAACAATGAACAAGGATATACTTTGCGATTACGAAGACAGTTCTCTCTCGCGTGGTGATATCATCCATTCACTAGGTCGAAACATGCGCGATCAAAACACGGCAGAGCGCTCAGACCATCCAAACAATGCGCCATTTTATGGCCTTCCTATTGGCCAATTGAGGTGCTGCATCGACCCAGCTTTTCCTTGCAATGAACTAATAGAATTGCGCTGGGGACGCAATTTCCGTAGATTGGCTCACTTACAAGATAGTGGGGCTATCTTCCCCTGTTATATATATTTTATCTTCCTCAGATAATATAATCTATAAGTAAGCTGATTATATAAGTAAGCTAATTACTTCTATCTATCCCTTATATAATAAAGTTAATTAAAATAATAATAGCTAATTATCTATAATAATAATACTAGAAATTATTTTATTAGATTTCTCTCTAGTCTTTCTATAAGTTCAGATATTATAATTAGACTTTCTATAATTACTATATTATAGAGTTTTTATATAAGCCTGTTCTTTCTAACTACTATTTCTATAGTTTTCTTCTCTTAACTATTTATCTATATTCTTCTAATCTAATAAATCTATTTTATTCTATATAGTTAGGAACTCTTTAAGCTATATATAGCTTTTTTTAGCTCTTTAGTACTTACTTAGTATCTTATTTACTATATAAAGATTATAGATCTTAGTATATAAAAGAGCTATTTAGTATATTATTATAATTACTCTCTTTATAAATTAATTTACTATAGTTAGTATAGAGATTAGAAAGCTATTTTAATAAGCTAAAATTTAAGATTTAATATATTTAGACTATATACTTATCTTATATATAGTCTATAGTATCTTTAGAACCTAGAGCTACTTTATTTTAGATAGGGTTTCTAATAGTATTAGTATTTATAGTACTATATCTAGCTTTAAAAGAACTCTCTCTGGATTATATAGTATTAGACTAGATCTAATAAAATCTATTTAAATATTTTTCTCTATAAAGAAGTAAAAGAAGATTATATAAAAAGTAAAGAGAAATTTAAGCTTACTAATATAGATAATATATATTTATATTAGACTTTTAATCTCTTATCTATATAATTACTTAAGTAATCTAAAGTAGCTAATATCTAGTAGCTAAAGAAGATAGAAAGAGTAAGAAGATATATAAACTATAATAATTTTCTACTCTTAATAGTAGATTTTAAAGTTAGCTAAATAATAGCTCTTATAGCTATTAAGAATTAGTATTTAATATACTCTTTTTATATAAAGAGCTATATAGAAGTTAAAGTATTTAATCTAATTCAGACTAATCTTATTAATAGTCTAACTATTCTTAGTTATTATAAATTATTAGTTATATAGTAGATTATATTTCTAATACTAGTTCTTAAAGTAATATTAGATAGCTAGAATAATAAAAAAAGAGATAATCTAGTTAGCTATATTTATTCCTTAGATTATAATTACTTATTTCTAGTTATTAAACTAAATTAGCTTAGTTTTTATATAATTCTCTAAGATTATAACTATTATTCTAGAGAAGATAATATCTATTATAAAGTTAGTTTTATTAAAGTTATATAGATCCTTATCTAGAATATTATATTTTACTTTTAGATTATATATAAGATTAAAATAAGGTATAATAATCTTTAGATCTTTATATTTAGCTCTCTAATAGTTATATTTCTAAACCTAGTATATATAGAGCTCTAGTTATTATTTAATAAAGTTAGAAGCTTAATTAATACTAATAGAGAATATATTATATATATATAGTAGGATATTAGCTATTTCCTTAATACTATATATTCTAAGAGGAAATATATATATAGATAGCTTAAGTATATATAAAATAATAACTTTCTCTTTAGATTTTAATAGATTTATTAATTTTAATTAAGTATTATATTTTACTATATAACTAGTATATTAGTTATAAAGAGTTATATATAGGATTTAATAGACTTTTATTACTACTCTAATACTTAATTTTAGGTTTTAATTAAGAGCTTAGATTATAAGGATAATATTTACTTTATATAAAGTTATATTTATTTTATAGTAGAAAGTTATTTAATTATAAAGAGAAAGTTCTAATTTCTGGATAGAAGTAATCGGCTTACTTGTATGATCGGCTTACTTGTGGATTACGTTACTTATTTTTTTATTAAACGCTGTTTCAGGGTGATCTCTAGATGCAAGCACTACAGCCCAGGCGAAGCTTTTGCCGTCTCTGGCAACCCCGTGCCTGTGAGATGTTTGAAAGTTTGAAATCATTCAAAATAAATTCCCAAATCTTGCTTTTGGTACCGTTTGCTCGGAAGCTAGACTATCATCTCAACGGCTCGCTCCGAAAGTGTTCTCGGTGGAAGTAGGCGGTGGAAGTAGGCGGTGGTCTTGGTGTCGTGATCTGATTTATACAGATATTATTATCCGCAGGTGTCATCTCCTGACAAATTTTAACGCACTAAAATATATTTTATTGTTCTAAGCTATCTAGGGCCTTGCTATCATGTCCACTATCTACACATATTACTGCTCAATCGTTTTAACTTCATGATCCTATCAACTTTCTAAGCTCATCATACTCGCCAGTATGCTTAAGCATCTCCCAGAACGCCCCTTTGGATTTCAATAATTCGCTCGGCGTGCCCATCCTGCAGTTTGGTCAGCAATTCATAGCTCAGTCCAGCAATGTAGCGGTACAGACTTACTCGACGACTTTTCCTTCTCCTATAACAATGACACGATCGTAATCCACGACGGTACGCAGGCGATGAGCGATAGCGATAATGGTAGAGCCAACAAACTCTGACCGGACCAGTCTCTGCATTCTTGCATCGGTCTCGTGGTCTACCGATGCCGTTGCCTCGTCCATGATGATAACCTTCGAGCGGCGACACATGGCGCGCGCGAGGCCGAAGATTTGACGTTGGCCAGTACTGTACTTCGTGCCGCCGCTTGCAATGGGCGTATCGGTCGCGAGTTGGGCCTTGGGGACTGCGCCGTTAATGCTTTGCGCCATCCCCCCTTCTTGTGATAAACTATATGTTTGAAGGACAGACTGCAGCTCTGATTGATCTGCCTCTGACAAGGGGTCCAGGTTGGATTGGGCGTCGCCGGAAAAAAGTACAGTCTCCTGAGGAATGAGGCCAATGGCCTTCCTCAAGCGTCGCAAGGGCACCTTGGTAATATCAACCCGGTCAATGAGGATTTGTCCAGCACTGATATGTGTAGAGCGTAACATGGAGAGCCCTAGAGTACTCTTGCCGCTGCCCGTTCGCCCAACAATTGCGATCCGCTCGCCGGGCTTTGCGTCAAGATTGATATCCTGCACTACATCTACCTGATCTGGCGCATATCGAGCCCTCAAGTTGCGAATCTCTGCCCTGCCGCAAGTTGGCCAGGCCGCTGGGATCTTGTTCTTGGCCAGCAAAGCTTCAGTCTCGGCGGTTTCTTCAGGTTCAACCTTCGTATAGTCGTGAATACGTTGAAAAGAATTCAGCTCGACCTCCAGCTCGTTCATATTCCTGATCAAGGTCAGGATGGTCTGACTGAGCCCGATAGCGTTTGTCAGGGAGAACCCAACCAGACCGGCTGAGCCCGACTTGGAGTAGGCAAAATATCCAGCCGTCGCGGCAATTGTTGCTGCACAAAAAAATCAGATTTGATTGAAACCCACCTGTTACAGTTAAACTGGGCTTCAGCGGCTCGCATATGTTGGGCGATTTTGTCAGCAAGCACCTGTTGAAAAACTCCATCCATGGATCGCTGTGCTCGAATTACCGCCATGCCGGCTGTTGTTTCGTTGAAGTGGGAAAAGATCAGTGCAAACTTGATAGAGACAATCCTCTTGATAGATATCTCTGCTCTTGAATACATCTCGCCGGTTGCGAATCCTATGAGGCAAAACAGCCCGGCCGGAAGAGCAAATATCGGCATAATGGACGCGATGCTGGCCAGCCGGAGCACAAAGCGCAGCCCATTGTCCAGCGTCATGCGCAGCCAGCCAGTCAATTCTGCATCAATAGATTGAGTATCAGGTCCAAAACGACTGAGGATCTGCCCAATTGAGACACTCCTGAACCAAGAGTTGGGTGCTTTAACGACGGCATTCACAAGACGCTGATGCATGGTTCTGGATGCATGCCAGCCTCCTCGTTGGAATATGAAGTTATTCGAAAATTGGAGGAGAATGAAGCCAGCCACAGTTCCAGCATACACGTATAAGTAGAATCGCTGGTCTGGAAACTGGTGGGCCTTGTCGTCTCTGGCATTAGTCCATACAGAAAGCCAGAGCGTGATCGAGAGGTAGGCCAACTGCACGATAAGAGCACTGCATAAAGCCAGCGAGGCGTGAGCCGCACCGCCAAATAGTAGCATATATCTTAGTACTGTGACAAGGTGAGCATGTGCTAGCGCGAGGTACTGGAGGCGGACAGGGTCGTGACTGACTCATTAATCTAGGCACTCGGCCAGAGGCTTGTTTTTCTTCCGGCCCATCAACATCCCGATGATTCAAAGTAGATATGCTACTGGACTGGACTTCGGCCTCAGTGTCCTCCGAGGATCCATTGCTGGGCGTGTAGCTCAGGATCGTTTCCGTCGCCCCTGCTTTCAAAGTGCTCCCAACATCTCTATTTGAAGACTGTTTGTCAGAGTCTTGAGAGACGACAGACACAATGCCTCTATCCATTGAGATTAATAAATCTGCATCCTCAATCGCGGTTGCTAAATGCGTGACGAGAATAACTGTTCGGCCAGCTAGAAGCTTGGTAGGGAAGCACCGATTGTAGACCCGGGACGTAGTGTGGGCATCCAAGGCAGAAAAGATGTCATCCAAGAGCAAGGTAGAGGCAGATGAATATAACGCCCTGGCTAAGGAAATGCGTTGCTTCTGGCCGCCTGATAAGGCAGATCCTCGCTCTCCAACCTATGTCAAGTCGCCTAGAGGCAAACGGCCCAGGTCATCCGAGAGGTCACAGGCATGCAACACGGAATTGTAACGTTCTTGCTCATGGTCGCTATAGAAGATGATGTTTTGTCGGACCGAAGTACTCTGAAGCCATGTCGTCTGAGGATCATAGGCGACATCATCCGGGCATGTGATAAGTCCATTGGCAAGATTCGTTTCGCCTAGCAAAGATAGTAGAAGGAGCGACTTGCCGCTTCCTGTCCCTCCGCTGACCACATTGAGGGCCGCCAGGCGGAAAGAGACTGAAACATCACGCAGCATAAAGGAGGAGTGTTCAGACCATCGCATAGTGGCATCCCGCAACTCTGGCGGACCGTGCGGATGGCGCTGTCGTTCCGCGGTCGCCTCAAGGAAGCTATCAACCCGAATGAGCGAGCCGCGAGCCTGAGAAACCCATTGGATTACTTTGCACAACCAGACGAACTGCGATCGCAATGTTTCGGTGATGGCTACAGATGTGAATGCCATGAGTGCACGCAAAGGAGTATTTGTGAACAACACAAGAGAGACGAACATGGCAAGTAGGCTCACGAGGGACATCAAGTCTCCAGTCATGGAGACGAGCATGGAGGCCACATTGCGTTTCCAAATCCTTTGCTGTTCGGTTTGACGAATTGTGTTGATATTATCAACGACCATGGGCTCCCATGCGAAATACTTTATTGTAGGGAGCGTATGTAGATACTCGGACAGACGACCCAGCCTGAGGTCGGTAGCCTCCATGACATATCGGTGGAGTCGCGACATTCGCTGAGAGAATATAGCGGGAAGAGGCGTGAGGACGGCCATTACGCCTATCCTGACGAGCGAGGGCTAGCCGAGGAGCCGATATAGGGAAGTCATTGCCACCGCTGTCGAAACAAGGCTCGCGGTAAGCGTATAGAAGAGGTCAGACGAATTCGATATCATGTCGGCATCATAAGAAACGAGACTTTCTGTCTTCACAGAATATGACATCGGAGAGTCCATTGGTTCTTCTTCTTGCGGCACTTCAGGGGCTCCTGATCTATAATATTCATCGGACATGTGGACGGACTCTTCGCCTCGAGAGCAAATCATTTTCTGATATCCCCGCTGGTGGCGTTGCGTCGTTTGGAAGCATTGTTGTCAAGGGTTTCGGCTACAGTACACTCTATTCCACGCTCCTTCTTTGTCCCCTGGGAGTCATCCAGGCCATTTGTCTTTTATTTGGAGGCTGGATGACTTCCCGATTCAAGAACATTCGCACATGGCTTATTGCTGGTATGTTTATGCTTACTCAACTTCCTCCTCCACGCATTGAATCAGGGAGGTTGAATACTAACACAACGGCACAATATAGGTTGTCAAATTCCCGCTCTTATTGGATCTGTTCTGCTATTTACCTTGCTAAGGTCCAACCAGCGCGGGCTCCTTGGCTCGTATTACGTTGTCCAGACTCACGGCATTGAGGGTACTCTGACCATGTCCTTGCTTTCTAGCAATTTCGCAGGATATACGAAGAAGGCAACAGCCTCCGCCATGATGTACATCGCTTTTTGTGCTGGCCAAGTTGTTGCGCCGCAGCTTTTCCTATCATCTGAGGCACCTGTATACGAGACTGCTTTCCGCGCCTCTTTCATATACTTTGCTTTGTGCATCGTCGCCACAATTGTTCTCAGATATTACTTGATTTGGGAGAACAAGAGGCGTGACAGCTTGACTCTGACTGAAAGTGTTCCGACCACTGAGGGTGGGGAGTTCCTGGACTTGACGCATAAGGAGCAGAAGCATGTGTTCCGGTATGTGTTGTGTAGGTACGCCTCTGGCCTTCCCAACTTGGGATGCTCATTTCGGCTCCGGTGCCCGCCGAATACAATTAGAAGGATGGAAGATGAATAATGGGATGGATGTATTAGATATAATAACACTTGTTTGTGGCAGATGATTTACGCTCTAGTCCACTCATTGATCGTGGTTCGCTGGGATGGATGGCTGGTGTACCAAGTCGCATGCTTCCCATGACTAGCTGTACCTTGTTTAAGTTGAATGGATTATACCTAGTTTTAGGTGTTCTTTATCAGTCAGATCATGAGATTCACTAACAGGTTGGAAGATTACTTGCAAAATTATTTATTACATTAAATTTCAACATCATCTTTCAACAGAAGTAAAGCTCAAATTTGACTAGATATATGGGAACGAATGAAAATATGCGATAGGATTAACCGGAGTCAATATATGACCTCCAAAGTGACAGTTCCGAGTCTTTACAATAGCAACACGGAGCCAGTTGCAGCTGCGTACTTATTGTGAAAACCGACTTTGCTAATTTTTCATCTTGTTTGAAGTACCCAACCCAAGGTTTCAAATAGAGGCTCAGCGCCAGAAAGGATTCCTCGAAGGGAGCCATGTCTCGAGCTAGTAAAAACGCCGTGATAAGATGATTCATCTCAATTGGTTGTGTAGGGGTCGATTAGTCGGCCCTCATATGCATCGGTCGTCGGAATTTGCTTTCCTAATATGGCATCTAGCAAGCGAGCAACATCTTGAGAGTCGCCCGCATTTATCCTCCGGCAAATGATATGCAGCGAGAACAGTTGTGTATACTCATAATAGCTTGTAAGACGCCAAAAAGGGTAGGACTATGAATTGTCTTTCGACCGTTATGCAGTTGATGGTGAATCCTTTCATCCTTCGCACGGCTGAATTCGACATCTAGCCACAATGAAAAGCAATCTATTGGACGGCCGACCGCCCAACTGGCAAAAGCGACCTCGGACGCTAGCGTCCATGTTAAGAATTATCGAGAAGAACTTTCTACTTTGTTGTACTGTCGCCGCTCTAACGACTTACCTCCTCGTTAGCCACAACTGGCATGGTATATCATCAAAGAAGAGAACCCATCAAGGCCATTTCACGTTACCACCAGAAGACCTCGACTATGGGCTGCAACAATGTGCTTTGAACCAAGTAAGACCCATCGTGAATTGGGATTCAGCCGCGACCCGTCTTGCCAAGGCTCGATCTGGACCGCGGACTATCCTGATACATGCGACACTCATTGACGGAGATGAACAAGTTTCTCCCGGCTGTACTATCGAGATGCAGGACGGAATCATCGTCGGTTTGAGTACAGTGGCGTCATTAGCAGAGACTGCCAGTCACTCAGCCGATACCACTGAGATAACTTGCACGGTCGAATTGTTACACCAGGCCTGGTTGATATGCATTCCCACATTGGAATCCGCGAGACGCCCCAGCTTTGGGCAACGGAGGATGTGACTGAGAGTTCCTCGCCTGTTACGCCCTGGGGCCGAGCCGTTGACGCCATCAAGGCCAGTGACCAGGCGTTTCCGGTGGTTGCGAGTGGAGGGGTCACCACGTCCTTGGTTTTGACGGGTGCAAAGAACTCCATATCTGGAGAAGGTGCGGTTCTCAAGATGAAGAGAGGAGACTCAGTGAGCGACCTCCTTGTCAACCTGACCGAGTTTGGTGGAAAGCCTCAGCGGTATTTGAAAATGGCCATGGGCGAGAACCAGAAGAGGCAATTCCAGAAGGTCCCTGGCGGACCAGTGTCGAGGCTAGGTGAATCATACGTCTATCGGAAGGCGTACGATAACGCGAGGCGAGTTAAGCAAAGCCAAGACATGTGGTGCGAGATGGCAACGGCAAAGGCCGGTCGAGCAAGACTTGCGACAGAATATCCTCGTTCGCTGGAATGGCAGACTCTAGTCGATGTTCTTCGCGGTGACGTACGCGTTAACATCCATGGATATGAGACTGAAGATATCCTCGCAATGTTTGATCATTCCGATGAGTTTGGGTTCAATATCATAGCCTTGCATCACGGTTTGCACGCGGATTCTGTTGCCGATGAGGTGAAAAGGAGAAACGTTGCGGTAGTTGGGTTCACCGACTCCTGGGGTGACAAATGGGAAAACTACAATGTCAGCCTCTACTTTCCGAAGAGAATAGCAGATCATGGAATTCCTCTTGCTTTCACGCGTGATCATCCGGCATTACATGGACAGTTTCTTATATACGAGGCCCAAATCGCTCACCACTTTGGCGTTGACGCCAAACTGGCGCTCTCGTCAGTAATGTCGGTCCCAGCTAATTTGATTGGCTTACATAACAGGTAAGTTATCCCCAAATAGAAGTGGCACATATTTAGGGTCCTTGAGCAATGGCTTACACATGACCAAGAATAGGATTCGTACGTCCAGGCTACGACGCAGACCTTGTGGTTTGGGACAGACATCGGCTCAGGGTGGGCGCCAGCCCTCTTCAAGTCTTCATTGAGGGTCAAAGCGTAGTTAGAGCCGCATCCGACGTATGGCACCGATCACGAGAACATCCCACAGATGCTCCTCCCTCAAGGCCTGAATCCGAAACAGACAAGTCGACCAATAATCCCGTGGGCCAAGAAAATTTGGTACTAACTGGCCTTACTAATAGTTTCATTGGTGTTGATAATAAGCGAAGTCAAGAGCTTAAAGGGTCTAATATGACTGCGATCATACAAAAGGGGAGAGTAACCTGTGTGGGAGGCGAAGACTGTGCCAACATGGCAGAGAAAGCAGCTGCGGATGGAGTGACTGTGGTGCATGTAGATAACGCTTTTATGCTTCCGGTGAGATACAACCCTTCGCGTTAGCATCTTTGATTCTATGTATGTGTTTTTGCTCACATTCTTTGTACTGCAGGGCCTTACCGTGGCCACGCGACAGCACGGCCTGGCTGAGATGGCCCTGGAACCCTCGACCACAGACGGTTCCTCGCCTGGAGATAATTTTGACAACCCCCCGGAAACTACGTTTGGGCTCACACTGGGCGGGATCCATCTGCAGAGCGCATACCATGCAGGTGTCACTCGCATAATCACTCCTCCTCTTACGACTGGCTTCTTCCACGGTATCAGTGCAAGGTTCAGGGCAGGGGCAACAAGTGGTAAATTCCCACGAGGCCTTTTTCTTTTTCTCGTGTGCTATCAACAATGCTAACCGACGTATACAAAGTGCTTGATGACGGGGCAATCTCGGACCCTAATGTTGCCCTACATTTTACCATTGGGCATGACGCAAAAGGTAGAATCAGTTTTAGTATATTAGAATATTTCATGCTAACACGGCCGAAAATAGGTCTCTCGACCCCATCAGTCTCAATACAGATCCAGAAACTGCGAGACCTTTTAATCTCCAATAAACCCCCACTCGGCTTTCCAGGGAGCTGCTGAAGGTAGCATTCCTATCGTCGTTCATACAAACAACAAAGACGTTATCGCACACATAATTGCCTTGAAGCGCGAGACCCATGCTCACATAGTGATAATGGGTGGCGCCGAGGCCCATCTGCTTGCCACCGAGCTCTCAGAAGTTGATGTCCCAGTTATTGTTGCTCCGTTCTGGGGTTGTGAGCCTCTCTTCTGGGACTCTCGCCACTGCCTTCCTGGGCCACCCTTGACTGATAATCTGGGACCCCAAGTGCTGATAGAGGCTGGCGTGACCGTCGGCATAGGCAGCTGGGATAACATGAATAATCATATCCAAAGCAGTATATGGGAGGCCTCGTGGCTGGCAGGGCCCGCTAACCATAGTCTAGCACTTGATCTCGTGACTACAAACGTTGAGAAGGCCCTGAAGCTCTCGGAGGCCAGGGATGTTGTGGTCTATGAGGGGATTCCGTTCGAGTTTGGAGCTCGTGTTGCGCTGAGTCTTGAGGAGGGAATTATTCGCAGTTTTTTTCCGAGTGCCGACGCAACGGAGTAAGAGGGTTCACTATTGGTATTTGAGTTGAAATATATAAAAAAGTCATTCGTGAGGCGATCGCGGATGCAATATTGTCCAGGATAAAAAGAATATCATGAGCCCCTTCACCTGGAACCTGGTCTTCCTACTCTGTTGTTTGTGGGCCAACGGGCTCTATTGTATTTATGCACTCAAAGTTGCAGGATATAGAATCTAGTGCATTTTTCAAAAGAATGCCCTTGCGCCATCGTCAAGTTATCAGGGCGGAAAATTACCTGGGCTAAGAAGGCTAGGAGTTTAGTTAAGGAGTGACGTTGAGAAAGCATCTCAATAAATACTAAAGGAAACAAACGGAGTCCAGAATGTAGCCTGTTCTTCACAAGGGACAATATCTTATATTCCATTTGAATTATCTGCTCCTGCACCGCACCGCATTGTTCTGTGTTTTGTTTTTCAAGTAATCTACTGATCGCGGAGATTTTTATAATTACTTGGTGAAGACCTTCTACACAGGCGTCTCTTCCATATTCTCATTCTTGGCCTATGTATAATTCATCTTCGCGATCTGAGAACAATATAAATCGCTCATTTTCTATAGAATCCCCATCATATTACGGCAACCCGTTAGCTGGTATATACTGTTAAACTGCAGTCCTCCATCCGCAAGTTCCTCATCCTCAGTACTGCCTGTGCTATGTGCAGAAAGGCAGGCCAGAAATGAAGCATGATCAGAAAGTGCTATATTAATCACGGCTGATCGTTTATCTTCAACGAGCTCCTTGATAATTATCTCGAGCGTCAAGCAGAGTAATTTTTCGAACGATGATAAATTCCGCCGCAAGGGCGGTGAAATACATAGATTAGAGACATTATGCTGCACATTCTTTTCTTCGCTGCACGGTCTGTTTCAACTTTATTTAGTTTTGGCAAATTTTGTTCTTTGGGCAACCAGTCATTCTCTAACTATGTGATCTCTGTATGATGCATTATGCACTATTGCACGTTACTGAGGTAGATACTGCTGACTGGACAACACCCCCCGCGACGTTATGGTTGATGCCCAATCGATACCCAAACTATTTGATTACACTTCGCAGCAGAGTAACGGACAGAAAGCAAATCTGACGTTGCACAATCCCAGAATCTAGAGGATAATTCTTACATTCTAGTTTTCACTATGCGCCTCCTAGACGCAGAGACGTATCTTTTGAAGGACTCGCATGACCACCTTCAGGCCGAACCTTATGCCATTCTGTCGCACACCTGGACTGATCACGAGATAACCTTCAAAGACCTTGCAACCAACGGCAGCCAGGAAAAGCTGAGGGCAGATGTCAAGATTTCGGGGTGTTGTAAGAAGGCGTCAGCCCATGGCCTAAACTATGTCTGGATCGACACCATCTGCATCGACAAGAGTAGCAGTGCCGAGCTGTCCGAGGCCATCAACTCCATGTACGAATGGTACTCGGGCGCGGCTGTCTGTTATGCTTACCTCTTAGATGTCAGCTCCAGCGACCCCAACGTACGTGAGTCAGAGTTACGTCGGAGCAGGTGGTTCACGAGAGCATGGACCCTCCAGGAGCTGCTGGCGCCCCGCGAGGTTGTATTCTACGACTCCAGCTGGCGGAGGATCGGACGCAAGGTCAAATCCCGTCCAGGTGAGGACTTCCACCTCAAGCCTTTTGATCAGTTGCTCGGGGATATCAGTGGGATAAGCACAAATTACCTTGTCGCCTCCGCATCCATCGAGAGAGCCGAAGTGGCTATGAAGATGCGATGGGCGGCCCGCCGACAAGCAACTAGGAGAGAAGATGTAGCCTACTCTCTAATGGGTATTTTCGGTGTCAACATGGCTATGCTCTATGGAGAAGGCGATAAAGCCTTCACCAGACTCCAGGAACAGATAATTGCCAACTCGGACGACGAAACGATATTTGCGTGGTCCCATCTGCCGAATGGCAGGCACAGCCATAGTCTCTTGGCCGAGAGCCCCGCGGATTTCGAAAACTCAATGAACGTGTATGGAGACAGCTCACTCTCAAGCCAGCCGCAATTCTCTTCCCATTATTCATTGACCAATAAAGGTCTCCTCATTGAGCGGCAAATGTTGGCCTTGCCCGAGCCATTTGGGGGCTTTCTGTTGCTTCTGGGATGCGCATATAACCCATATGGAGCACGGCCTATCATTCCCGATCTGCCAGTCGCCGTGTTGCCTCTGATGCCCTCGACTGCATCCAGAACGACCCACGGTCAACTGCAAAGACCTAGCGGTGTTGCAGTAGTGGGCATCCGGCGGAGGTACATCCGAAACAGGACGATGAAAGTTTACATTGCAAAATCAGTGTCCAGCCATCCCGCTTTTGGACATCGCGGGCTGCGCTTATCGACCAAGAGCGGTGTGCTGACAGCAGACCTTCATCTCCTCGAATCGTATCCCTTGTCTTGGGAGGTCCGTCTTGATAATGACGCTTTTGTCCGGCCCCTCCAAGACACTGCGAGCTCACACGGCGAGAAATCCCAACAGAGGCTTCTGCTGCGCGTGAGAGGTTCTAACAATGTCGACTACGTAGTGAGCCTCGAGTATGCGTTTACCTCTGAACGCCCGATCTCACTGGGCTTTGATATCACCAAAATGCATGGGCATCCGTCGTTGGCGGACCTGATCCTTGAGAAACACGGCAATGTACTGCGCGGAACAAACAACTCGCATGCTACCTCGGAGGACGGATGTGTCAGCCTGGGCTTGGATAAAACTGATCCGCACTCCTGGATTCTGAGGTTTCATACGAGAAACGAGAGCTGAGAAAACACCCATGCCTAACTGATGAGAGAGATCAGACACAGCATCTCTGCTTGATATCTTTGAAAGATCTGCACCGACTTCAAAGCTCTAATAAGTATCGGCTCTGCATTGTAGTTGTTCAGCATTATACTTCCAGCAGGATATCCCCGGAACATTTTTGCGGCATTGTTGTGGAGGCATTGTGAGGAGCTAAGTGCACTGCGTTGATTGTTGAGGGCGTTTCCATGAACCTGAGTTCGAATGTTCTAGTGTTTGGTGGATCTAGCTTTTCTTCTTTCTTCGCTGGAATAACAGCACCGACTTTGATCACGTCGCACAGGCAGCACATTTACACTCATGCGCCGTTAACCTATCTCGCGGAACAAGCCACGAGTCCCGAAGTGCAGGGTGCGATAATTCTGTCGAGTCAAAATGAAACCAATTGAAAGAACTAGCCATTTCAAGCTGCCGAATCATGCTCCAATGCTTTGCTTGGACATGGTTCCGCTTGATGTTTTCGCCCCCCCACTCATCAAACGATGTGGATTGGTGATGCGCGGCGCCGGGTACCATGAACGGGTTCGTGGATACTGGTGCCATGTCCGTGCACGGGCACAATCGTCAGAAGGGCACTGTCAAGGTCGCGCAGATCATTTGAGATGTGCTCCATTTTAGCCGTGGGTCGGTGGAGCAAGTACCACATCGCCGACACACAACACATGGATCAATTGAGCGTGCTTCTCGACAGCATTACACAGAATTACAAGTCGCATTGATTGGACTTGTTGCGACTTCTACTTATGGCGTGAGGCTTGATCATTACTATTTCGCCAATGTCCTTTTTCGGCCATCATCACAAATAGTAGCAGGGATCTGGCTGATTATGGCGTATTGCCCTTGCGTGTATGCCTCCAGGTACAGACGCCAACAACACATTACGCGTGGCATATGTTGGTTTGGCGCGCTGACGTTGATTCACCTATCTATAGACCACCCCGAGTGGTTTCAGCCTCAGCACTCCCCGGCGTCTTCACGAGAAGAGCTTCGCATCGCCCAGGCCAATCTGAAGAATAGTCTTGGCCGACTGATTTCTCTAGCTGATATTCTTCAGACTGAAGTCTGGGATGTCATCGCCATCCAGGACCCCTCTCTGCATCTGGCATACAAAAGGATCCCCGGATACCAGGTGTGGTTCTCTACAGACCGACAACTCACAGAGGATGACAATCCGTACTTCAAGACAAGAGGCAAGAGTAAAGCAAGTCGAGCCAAAGCGAAAAAGGCCAAAGCGAAAAAGGCTAAGATAGGACTCGTGGCATTCTACGTCGGCACACATGTTTTGAAGAGGTGGAGGGTCACAAGGCATCAGGGAACGAATTATGATCTAGTCGCGACACTCATGCTCCCAACAGACGCTGGGATAATGCAGATCAGCAATGTATACAATCAGTACGGCAACCTGGATCTCGACCTGTTTTCTCTGCAGTGCATGGGCCAATCCTTGACTGTCATCCTCGGCGATTTCAACATTCCTCATCCCGATTCGCCCAAAGCCACTCCGGTCTCTCGAAGGTTGAAGCAACTCGCTCAAGGAGCGAGCCTGCGTTGCCTGACGCCAGCGAGGGAAATCACCTACTCGCGTTCAGCTTCCCTGCGCTACTCCTCCACCATCGATCTCTGCTTCGTGAGCTGGGATCTCGCGCAGAGACTCCCGGACACGGCCGCTGCCTGCCAAGTCTTGTCTCTCGCCGGTTTCAGGTCAGACCACCGCATCGTCCAGACGACCCTCAACGTGGAGCCGATCCTGTCGGATGAGATGCACTACATTTGGAGATCCGTGAACCAGGACAGGTTTCGAGAGGCGATGAGAATCGCATTGCAACCGCTGGAGGATTATCCACTCGACAGCAAGGAGCAGATTGACTGCCACATTGCGAAGCTTCTGGAGATCATGCTGTCCGTGGTCAATGACCACGTCAAGCGGAGGGGCCCGCAACACTGGGTCCGACCCAAGTCTGTCCCAGACACGCTGGTTCAACTTCTCGCTGATGAGAGTGAGCTGTACAACAAGTTTTGCGACACGGGCGAGGATGGCGACGAGGAAGCTTGGGAGGAAGCATATGCAAAAGCCATAAACTACTCCCAGTGCCTCAAAAAGACCAAGTTCCGCGCCGCTGCGGCAGGCAAAGAGGGTGAAAAGTCGGTCCACGGACGCGTGAGGCGAGCCAAACGGATGGACATGCCCCATCAGGTGCCCTGCCTCAGCAACGTCCGCGTGGGCGACAAATACATCATGGATCCGGAAGAGCAGGCCAGGGCCTTTGCCGAAGCAATCTGGCCCGTCGTCTGCCCTGTCACGGAGCGAGACCAAGCCATGCCTGACTCTTTAGCTGGAAGTTAGGGTAGAGATAGCTCCGGGTACACGTTCGACGAGCTCGTGGAAAAACTCGCGGTGCGACGTGACAAGTACGAACATGACAGCTGGGAGAGTGAGAAAATCAACTACCAGTTGATATTGGAAGAGGGGGAGCTCCTCAGAATCATCAACAACCTTCCCGAGGGCAAGTCTGCCCTCCCAGACGGCCTGGGCAATGAAGCCTTCAAGAAGAGCAAGGACGTTTGCATTCCTTTCCTGGAACGCTGTATCAAAGCCTGCCTCAAGCTATACTACCACCCCGGAGCCTTTAAGCATTCGATTGCCCTTATGCTGCGCAAGGCAGGCAAGGAGAACGATGATGATACTAAGAGCTGGCGGCCCATTGAGCTACTGTCACCGCTAGGCAAGATCTTTGAAAAGGTTGTGGCCGACAAGATGAGAGACTTGGCGGCTTTTATGAAGTCGCTACCCCAGCACCAATACGGTACAAAGGGCCGGAGTACCACAAAGGCAGTCCAGCACCTGCAAAACATTGTGTACCGGTCTTGGAACTTCACGAGCGGTGGATCCCATGGCATAAAAGGATACAAAACCGCGTCGCCTCGCCGTATAAAGCGGACGGTGGCCAGCCTACTGGGCTTCGACATCAGCGGAGCGTACAACCGAGTCCCCTGGGACAGGCTCATTGACGTTCTCATCAATAAAATGTTGGGGGATTCGATCGTCATGTTCTGCTGGAGCTTTCTCCAAGGCCACACCACCACCCTGCGCTTGCCCAACCATGACTCTGTTCCTTACTGGCTGGGCATCGGGATCCCTCAGGGAAGTCCGCTCTCCCCGATCCTATTCCTCTTGTTCATCTCTGGGCTCCTCGAGGTGCTTGATAGGAACAGCAACCTCCACGACATCAACGCCGAGTGCTACCCATTTGGCTACGTCGACGACCACTACCTCGTGGTAATATCTCCCGACTACGAGACCAACTGCAGGGCCTTTGAGCGCATGACAGAAGTCCTGAAGCGTTGGGCAGACGAGAACAAGGTCGTCTTCAACCCGAAAAAGTACGTGGTGATGCACTTCCGGCGGCCGCGGTCCAGAGACAAGCGGAGCCAGGAGCGAAACGCGCTCAGGGAAAAGAGGTCAAAAGGAAGGGCAAATAAGTCGAAAGGAGGGCCAAAAGCCGTTGCTAAAGACCACGACAACGACAACAACAACGACGACGATGAGCCAACCACATTCTCACCCATATCCGACGAGATCCCCCGCATTGACGGGGTGCACGGTAAGATGAGAACGATGTGGCGTATGGGGGGCGCGACTTGGGGGATATCTCTCGTCCACATGAGGCAGTGGTACCTGACCACGGTCCGCCCCATGATCACGTATGGCTGCCAGGCGTGGTTCCTCCCGCCCGCGGCGAAAAATCTCAAGTGGCGGCTGACTCAAAAGCTGATGGCGCAGCTCGAGTCGCTGCAGTATCAATGCCTACTCCAAGTATCAGGCGCCATGCGAAACACGCCCCGCCATATGCTCCTAAAGGAGCTCGGCATCCCGAGCCTAGAAGTCTACATGACGTCGCTGGTTATGAAGCATGCCGCTTATATGATCAACACGCCCGAGCATTCGGAGTTGGAGCGGATTCGCCAGCTCCCCATGTATAAAAAGTGTTGCTACCGTGCTCATCCTTTCCACTGCCTATTCACATACGCCGCGATACTAAGGCATTGTGCTAGGGAAGAATGGCTGCTATCGAAATTCCCTGGCAGCAATGGAGGCCTGGGAAGGAAACAGACAAAGAAAGCCATCTCGAATTACTTCTCGCGGATGGAAGACGCCCAGGCCAGCAGCGAGTGGGCAGACTATGCCAAGGCTCATCGACATATCAACCACCCCCTCTACAAGGAAAAATGGAGCGGGAAGAACTTCCAACTATACAGGGGAATGGACCGCCGTACAAGCACCATGCTCTTGCACTGCCGCACCAACTGCATTGGGCTCCGCTGGCACTTGCACAAGAGGTTTAATATCACCAACGATGAGGTTTGTCTACCCCCCGCACATGCCCTCAATGCACCTGCGACCATGAATTGAACTGACCCGCCGCGTGAACAGGTCCCCGATGAGAAGTGCCCCTGCGACGGCGGCCCACACACGCCACACCACCTCTTTGTGGAGTGCGCGAACCTAGCAGAGGCGAGGATCCCGCTCAAAGCCCAGCTCAGAGCCCAGCTCAATGGCCGCCTGGATACTTTGACCCTCTGGACTTCCCTCGGTCGTGCCGGGCCCGCAGCAGTGTTGTCGCAGTGGGCCATCGAGAATTTTGGTATCAGCCAGTTCCAGCCCGCAGGCGCGAGCCTTGATGAGCTAGATACTGAAAAGGGTAGCTCCCAGAATACTTAGTCAATCCCAGAGATACCCTCACTGTGTTGTCTTTCATTGTGTTAAAGGTTTAAAAGCTTTTTTTTATTAAGGCTATCCTCTTCCAAACCCTGATTTCATCCACGTCTTTTCCTCCCTTCTTGTCAGTAAGTCTGCGTTGAGTGTTACTACCCAGATATGCAGAATTTGACTGACCAGATCTTGAGTGTAGGTGCCACCGGTATGGACTGAGAACTACTTATATATATATATAAGCGGCTGCTAATACTCATAAAGCAGACGGCCCTACTTGTTCTTCTCGTTGACGGCATTCTGCTGGAACGACTCTGCCTTGGCCACGAGGAATTGGAACCATTCCAATCCCTTGTTAGTCTTATTCGAGTTTTCCTCACCTACATACAATAACTAACATGAGGACAGGCTCCTTAACGCCGAGATATTCTTGGTATCGAGTTCATCCTCGGGCACACGCCCAAGGATGTCTTGCCCAAAGTTGTAGAGAGCTAGAAGCTGCTCAGCAGAGAGGTTATTAAGCTTGTTTTCATCCAGCTTATTGACCTCATCTATATTGATTGCTTTGGCGAAGCCAGCGAGCTTGGGATTGCTAGTGCTGACTTTGGGCTTGGATATCGTTGGCCAGGTTATTTTCTTGCCTTTTCTCAAAGGCACTGAGATATCGTATGTATCTTACTCTATATTTATTTGAGGTCATGATTTCTAACTATTACCTTAGGTTATCTGCCATGATGTGTGTGTATAAGCCCTTGATGATTGACTCCTGTGTGCCATCATGGCTAATTTCCAGCTTGATTGTCGGGATAAACAGCGAAGGCTGCGGGCGTGTCAGTGTTAGTGCTCTGGCCAAGGGGCTACTGATACTCACTGGGTTGGTTGGTATGTAAGTACTTGTTCCCTATGCTAGTGAACAATCATGACTAATCTTTAGTCTTGCAAGCTGAAAAGATTCCCGCTCGGTGTGTAAGTTTGACCTCTATTTTATGAATAATGGTGGCTGATCGTTTATCTACTGTAGGTTGAAGTGTGTGGATTGGCGTGTGAGTGCTGGCTCCAATACTAACAAACAACTTTGACTAATTCTTGCCCTGTCGGCGAAGGATAGAAGACAAGTGTGTAAGTCCTTTTTGTCTCCATGATCACGGTCATCATAGCTAACAGGCAGTGCGAGACGAAGGAAGCCAGGTGAAGAGGGCAGCTTTAGTAGTCATTCGACGCGCAGCTCGTCCTGACGGCAAGCGAGTCATCGGCATGAAGGTTTACAGAATTTTCTGCCGTATGACTGCAGCCTTGGGCTAGCAAAGCTTTTTTTAACCTTTCGTATTCATTGTATTGAGTTGTTGGGTCTGACTTCTTCTTTTCTTTTAACTTTCTATCAAAACTCTCTCCGGTATTAAATATGAGACCCCATATGCGAGAACTTACTGCACAGTCGGTCGCCGTGACAGTTGATTTGACCAGTTGAATGCACTCCTGTAATCGATGCATGACAGTAGAGGCACATCCATACTTTGGGTGGCGGTGGGACGGGAGAAAGTAATGTGCCACCGGGGTCGAAGCATGACTCACGCCGGGCGGCCCAAAGCGAAAGGCAATGTAGGTAAGGTTTCAGAGGCTCCACAGGGCCGCAGATGGGGCTGGTGCCATGTGCCGAATGCGGCAGCGCTGGATGGGTATTTATAGAGCAAGCCCTTTTCTCCTCTCCGTCTCTATCTCCACCTCAACTCTCCCATCTTCACTATCCATATCAACCAATCTCACCATCCCTCCCCTACCTATTGCAAGCCTTACCCAAGCAAGCTATATTCTTCAATCCCTGCTATCTCCATCGCCGTCCATCATGGGTACATTCCCTTTTCTGCAACTTCCCCGCGAGCTGCGGGACCAGATATACTCCGACTACTTTTCTTCTCCCAATAACACCTACATCTTCGACTTCCCCTCCAAGAAGCTCCGCAAATCCGACAACAGCTCGATCGACGTTGCTTTAATTGCAACTTGCCAGGCTATTGCCCAGGAGACTCGGGGCCTGGCATTTCGCATCAACACCATCACGTTCAACACTATTTATTCCGATGACCTCCGCGCCCAGGCCTACCATTTCGACGCCATCCTTCGCCTCCGCACCTATGGTGTATCCTCCTTATTTGTGCGACACGCTGGATTAATGGATCATACAAAGATGCAAGATGTGACAAGCCGATACCCCAGGTTAATAACGGCCATAGAGGATTATAAGAAGTTCCTCACGGATCCTGACCATCGGTGGAAAGCGCTACGCAAGTGGGAGGGTGTAAGTATAGTCACACAAAATATCTTTGGTTCTTTGTCTCCCTCTTCCCAGCTAACCCAATTCAGCTCCGATACAGACAATATCGCGCCAGTCTTGCGGCCTTGCGGAGTTACATAGGGTCGCTTCCGGCCGATGCGAAATATCCATATCCCTCCAAACCTGATCGTCCCAGCGAAAGAAAGGCCGTGGAAGAATTCTTGGCGGTAGACATAAATCCCTGGGATATCCCCACCGAAACGGACCTTCTTGGCGATTTTCTTGAGTTGGCTAGTGGTATCAGTATCGAAAAACTACGTGGAGAGAAGTCCACTATCCACGAAGCCCAAAAGACCAAGATCTGTCACCCCGACAGTGGGAAATATCGCTATTCTGCGGCTGCAGCGGCGATTTGCTTCCTGCGCTCCACCACGCCGGATGCCCGCGCTCGGATGCGCAACATTCGGATTTGCGAAGACCTGCCTTCAGTAGCAGACCCTTCGTCTCATGCTCTTGGACTCATCCCGTTTTGCCAAGAAAATCCGGCTCTGCGTATAGTGCGTCGTGCCAGTCTCTGGAGGAACATTTTCTATGAGATTCAACCCCAATATTCATGGCAGCGTCGTATTCGCTACATACATCACCATGCGACTCATAGCCCTGGTTGGGCTCCGGTGGCTGGAGATCTCCCAGTGATGGACTTTGGAATGCCTGTAGCACGTTGGATGGCGGAAGCCGGTGATCTTAGCTCCATGGGAATGCCTGCGGGCCAATACACACTCGACCTTGATGGTGATCCCTTTTCGGAGCTGGCGACTAAAGTATTTAGAAACGGGATCCATCTAGCTGCCCTCCGGCAAGAAACCATGGCCAAGGCCCCGCTGGGGCCCGACGGTAGATGGAAATGGCACCCAGAATCCCATAAAAGTCAAGACTGGTTCCTCTGTGAGGGCTTCCCTGAGGTACTTGGGGACTTATCAAGCAACCCGCGATCCGGACTCATAACGTGCAACTTTGACCCGGGGAGCCCTCTTGGGACGCCGGAAGAAATCCTAGCTACGCACCCAGAGTGGCACCATCAGGATTGGGAATATGAGCTCCACGATTGGCCAGGGACTAACAAAGAGTGGCCGGGCCTGCAGCACGACGACGACGAATTAGTCTTGCTGGGTTGGGGCGAGGGGTTTATGGAAGACAACATGCTTGAAAGTTATCGTAAGAAATGGCCGAATGGGCCTCCTAACGGGCCAGGTGGACCTGAAGCTCCCGACTGGGTTGAGCCAACTGAACTCAGAGATGGCAGCGAGTACCAGCCAAATGACGCAGGAGGTAGCTAGGGGGCTACCGACGAGGACAAGGGCGGGAAAGCTGAGGGTTTTCATGAGATAAATGTTTACACACTCCATGTAGATGGTACTGGTTCGTCGAAGGGGTTAAGGCAGAAGGGTAGGTAAGTGGATAGCAGGTTCCTGGCCCTCGTCGGGCTTAGCAGGTCTTCGACAATTTCAACATGGACTATCTCTCTTGAAGGGTTGAAGAAACTTGACAGTGAAACTGTCAGTTGGGGCAATATTGTAACTCAGCCATCATATAGTGAGGTCTGATATTAATGATCACCTGATCGGCTGCCCATTGCAGAGAACAATCACAGAAGGATCTTAGAAAAGTGCAGTTTCCTATAAGAAGTAGGTATGCATACCGAAAAATCTAGACCATATGACTTTCTCTTCAACATACCAAGAATCAATAGCCAAACTGAATTCTCGCCTCACCTTCTGTCCAAGCCCGCCTCTAAGACAACGCCATTGTAGGTGAGAAAGAAAAAGGCCCTGGGAAGCCAGAACCTTTATTGATCTGTTCTAGGTTGATGTCTCACTCATCTCATATGCCGCAACCGTGCGTGAACTTGTTAAACAATTAAAAAGTGAACATTAAGCCAACATGCCCTCAGTACGCACCAACTTGGACCAGCTTTTCGTAGCTCCGCCCAATACCTTTACCTCTAGGCGACCTTGTGATATGCGTCCTCGACTTCTGGTTTGTAAATACATACGTTCTATGTTCTATGCTGCGTAGTGGTGGGGAGACGAGTTACTCGTTGGACCATGTCCATTTTCCTCGAGCCGCCCCTTAAGACGTTGCTATCCTTCTATCGCCATTGCCTAACAAATAACATTTTGAGAGGTTTGTGAATATGCCGTCGTCACTGAAACCGTACTAAACACGCTGCCGGAACATATCTCATCGAACAAAAATGAGCTTCCTTACCAATCACTCATGCTCTTGATTCGTGTCTGAGAATGACAGATCGTGTTTAACAGTGGCTAGCGCTAGCTGTCCATGGTTTAATATGTCGATACCAGTCCGATATCAAGAACGGCAGTTTTCTGAATCTGATTACTGATTATAGCTCCGGATGTCCCATTACAGTGATAACATAATTTTACTTGCGTTACTCCTACAGCTAGCAAACATGCCAACAACGAGATTTCCTTTTAGACTTATAGGCTGCCAGACCATATCTTCGTAGCTGAAGTCATGTGACGCAAGAACACATCGAGATTCTAGTGCACGAAAAGCTGATAAAGGAAATGCTAAAAGCGAACCACTGCTTACCTTGTGCCTTGTCATACCTGGTCATTCATACTGGATGTGAAGATTAATAATTCATTCACTTGCTGATCTAGATATGAAAGCGGGACGGCGTGCTGTTTCAGAAAAGTTAGTCCCCATCATTGCATTTTCTTGGTACGCAGGGTGTTGCCCAAACCTTATATTGCTAACACTCTTTGTGAAATCAAACTCCAAAGCGATGAGGTGGTCTGTCTAAAAGGTGGTCTAGGCGGTTAGTGGAAAAGGGCTAGGATGCCCATTTGTTCCAAAACCGGATTGAAGAAAGATGAGGGTTGGGCCACATGCGTTTTGGGTTTCTTGTAATGACATAATAGTGCTATATTTACTGGGCCAGCATGGGTGGCTTCAAAAGGCTGATACTTTTATATCCAAAGGAAGAGGCGTTTCCTGCCTTTGAATAGCGAGCGAGAGCCACCATCTTGATGTTCCATGGAAGATTAGAGGTTTGGCGACAAATTTGGGACAGTGATTGTGAGCTACGGGTGCTTATATCAAACTCGGCCTTGGCCGTAAGTAATTCTTCAGGTGTTACAAGGGGGACTTGGGGATTATCGCCATGGCGAGAGGGGACGATAGTTAGTGTGGATTGTTATGGCTTTGATTTTAGAGGGATGGAATGCGAATATCCCCTCCACGCACGCTTTAGCTCAGGGAATGTAACAATGTTCTCATCAGTGCGAAATACCCTAAACGGTCACGATCGCCATGCTTTTTGATAAACTCGTGAGCTAATATGAGTCGCAAACCGCTGATGGGGCGAATGATACTGAGAACCCTGAAATTTCAAGTGGTTCAGGGAATACAACTTCGCGGCTTATCAAGCCTCTGGATTCGTACAGGAATTTCGTCCAGCTTGGGCATCGGACATACTGCTTGGCCATCTGCTATGTAGAAGTGTCGTGAGGTCCCAAATCAAGCAATTTAGGCGGCTCAAGATCTTGGCATAGGGCAGATATCTATTATTTCATTGTGCAGACACTGGATACTGAGCGAGAGATCCCAAAGTTGCCTCCGATTCTTGAGTGGAATAATTACAATGCTTGTGGAAAACAGTTCCGCGAAGCAAAGCATGGATTTCTTCAGGGCTCGGAATGGTGTGAATCAATTTCCTAAGTGTGTTGAAACAAGTTTCCTGGATCAAAACGCGACGCCCAGAAGCCTTTAGAATGTTCGAAGGCGAGAAATAATGGCCATCGCTATGCCATAATATAAAAGCATTCGGAGGTAAGGCTGGAAGACCCTAGTCAAAAAACGGCCCAAGACGCGGCAAGTAACTTAAGCCTTAAAGGAGAGTAGGACCGTTAGTCCGAATCATGCTTCCGGTCCAAGTCCACTCGATTTAGATAAACTCGAATGCCGGGTTGGAACTTGGTATTTGATAATCACCTGGGTTTTTGAAAGCCAGGAAAAGAGTTTAAAAAAACAGGGAGATTTCTATCTGAGGAGAAGTATTAGGTGAGATCCCAAGTCTCACATTACCTATTTATCGAATATCTATTCACCACTGCTAAATGATTTCTATATATAATACTCTCTTTATTCGCTTCTTACTTTTAGCTCTAATCAAAGCTTCTCCCATAACACTTGCAAGCTCCAAATTGTTATGTTTTAGTAATACTTGGACCGGGTGTAAGTAAGCTGCCTCTATCAAACAAGATGTCCTTGTCTATTTGTACCTGAACATTTACCCTCCCCCCGGACTTCGCACACGATCCTGACTGGCGCTATTAGGGATGCTTTCAGATCCCTAAATGAGTATTAGCAAAACTTCTACTATATTTGGTCTCTTGATAATGCTTACCCAGAGCTTTGGCAATCTCTTCGGCGACTCCCTTAGCCGAAGCTGGGTTCTGACCGGTAATGAGCCGACCATCCACCACGATATGCTCACCCCAAGGCTCTTTGGCCTTCTCATAGCTGCCGAACCTCTGTTTCAGCGCATCCTCCAACAGGAAAGGCATAGCAGTCGTCAAGTTCATTAGCTCCTCCTCCACGTTGGAGAAGCCCGTGACCTTTCGACCATTGAGAAGCGGCTGAGCACCGACAAAAGCGTTGGAGAAGACTGCCGGGCCGTGGCAAACGGCGGCCACAACCTTCCCGGCAGCATAGAATTCCTCGATCAGCTGGGTGGCATCCTTGTTCACAGTGAGATCAAACATTGGCCCGTGGCCGCCGGGGAAGAAGATGGCGTCAAACTCCGCCGTGTGGCCCATGAAGTCCTTGAGCGCCGTTGTGTTTTCCCAGATATATTTCTCGTTTTCGTAGAAATTACGAGAGATATCATCGCTCCAGAAAGATTCAACAGACTCGGGGTCGACAGGCGATACTCCTCCATTTGGAGATGCAACCATGAGCTCAGCCTTCTCGTGAAGGATGTCGTAAGGATGTGCTAGTTCGGGCTGTCAAATGTTTAATGGATGCCTCAAGCCTGGATAGTGACATATTCTTACCAGATACCAGCCGGTGTGACGCTGAATGCTTTGGATATATCCGAAGCTAGTTAAAACAACGAGGATTCTTGGAGACACCATTGTTGTTGCTGTATGCTGTTGGTTTTCGTTGTCTTGAATTTTTTTTTTGTTGGCAGTTTGATGGGTGTTTTATTGTTGTTTTCGCACAGTTGTATCTTGAATGAGATTGATATGAATAAGAATATAGCAATGAAAAGGACTTTAAGCGTTCAATTTATATTTTGAAGTTATATTCGTGTCATGTAGCATTAACGATCGTTGGCTCCGTGACTCCGTGACTCCGCCCAGTCCGGGAGAGCTTAGTCCGCAACTCCGTCGTGTCCGCGGACCGTGAGTCAAATGGGACTGTTATGTCTGATAGCCCCTGGACTCTCGAAGAGACAGCATCCATTATTGGGTTAGTTGAGACTAGGATCGCGGGTTTTGGACACCCACGCAACCAAATCGCAAAAAGAGGATCCCTCGTGCGGCCGAATTGGCTTTGTCAGCTACATGCGGCCGCATGAGGATTAATAAGTTGAAGAGCAATTGCTTCAATATGCCTAAGACCTAGCGAAAGGGAACTGGGATCATGGGTATAGTGTACTAATGATGATACGATGATAATGACCTTATAAACCCTCAAAGTAAGCGGCAATAGCTACTTAGGATACATTCCATCACTGGATGAATCATTTTAGGCCTTTGGATCAAAGAAAGGACGTTCCGCCTGGGGTGTGATTCTCAACATATGTCGACGTGTTTGGCCTTCTCTGACTTGAAAGTCTCGAAGTGCGGAGCTACACAATAGGGGTTAGCATGGCGAAAAGCAGAGAAGACGAGCTATTACTAACTGTTGAGTAACTCGGTTGTCATAGACAACGACAGTTCCAGGCGTCCAATGCACGCGAATATGCCAATCCTGCCCGTGCTCGATGTGGTTGTAGAGAAAGTTGAGGATATTAGCTAGTCAGGATCAGTATCTGTTGCCGGGGGCTTAGGGCGCGCATGGGCGCTTACCACTTTCTTCCTCCTTAAGACCCTGGATTCTCCTGGTGTACAGTCTGTTGACATACAAAGATTTTGACTTCGTCACCTACTCGCCAAAATTATCCGTGTTAGTCTGCGACTCTTGGTTCAAGAAGGCCCATGGCACTTACGGGATGGGTGCGGACAATGGGATGGATTGTCTCAATTGGCTCGCGAATATACCGTTCCTTGTGATCAGCCACTCTCGCCTGATCGAAGCCCGAGTGCGTGGCTTCTAGGCCATGGAGCTTCTCTCGGTACAAAGGCGACAGCGCATTGTAGGCGGCGACGGTGGAAAGGTACAAGGTGTCGCCACCGGCTTTGGGTGTGTCGAGAGCCAAAAAGGTGGTCGTTCCCATACCATTACTTTAGTCAAGTTGTCAGTCAGAGCACCCCCAAGCTTAGACTATTACTCACATCTCATAGGACATGTCAGTATGCCACTTGATGCTGCTGACATTGTTCTTGATTTCGTTGTCTACGGCGCCAGCCCTAGATGCATCACCATATCAGCAGATGAATCTTCCTGGTTGCAACCACGGGCAGTGGCATACTTGAAGTCCCTATAAACGGGTAAAAGCTCGGGGTGGTTCTTAACATGACCTCCGTGTTGGTGAACATGAAGCTTTCCGAAATGAGCGCCGAACTCAACCTGCTTGTTGAAGCCAATGTCGGCAAAGTCTTGGCCGCGGAAGACAACAACACCTCTCTCAGCAACCAGGAGGGCGAGTTCGTCTCGCTGTTTCGAGTCGAGGGCACTCAACTGCAGCCCGTGGACCTCGGTCCCAATGGCAGGCGTGATTTCATCAAAAGATGAGCCGGGGGCCGTCAAAAGCGCAGTCTTGGCAGGGTCGGCGCGAAGACCGACATCGACATGCTCAAACTCTTCCAGCGGAGGCTGCAATCCAGGATTATAGTGTGGTAGATAGTGCGAATATTTGTACTAGTAGGGAAAGTAAGTATCGTGCTGCGAGCCACGTATGAAAAACAGAAGCGGCTCACGGCATCTTGGCTGTAATCAATCGACGTTTCAAATTTCAGCTGGGATCCAGCATCCCGTCCCCCAGACGGAACGGTGATAGTGGTGGTGGTAGTTTGGGTTGACATGGTGGTTGCTGACAAGGAGGAAATGGCGCGACTTGAAGTGGCTATTATCGACCAGAGTTCGAATGGCATTCGAAGATTACATGCCCGCTTTTATCAACACCATCCTTTCCACGCCCGTTTGCGATCACGGCCCTGCTTCGTAATCTAGCGCGGGGACTGGACGATGGCGAGCGAGCTATGCCGTCTGGACCCCCGCGAAAGAAATGACGACATCAGCCTACCATTTGATGTTACCATCGCGGTTACAATTTGGCCATAGCCATTCGCCCTGATTTGGGCATCCTTACGGGTGATCGGCCTACATCCGCAACAGTCGTCATCCGAGCACGGTATGGCGAGGGTCCCTGAGTGGGATAAAGTTGGGGCGAGCTCGCGATGCACATAAAAGGTACCTAGCTAAGGCTGCAGGTAATTTGCAATGTATAACCGCAACGGCAATATCCTGTATTTCATTTAGGGTGGGAAAAATGGCGGATACCAAGAGCCCAACTCGGGTCGACATTACAGATGCCTCGCCGTCGTCAGATGGCGGTTTGGACCATGCACCCACCAACTCCCCAGAGAACCTGTCCCACAAGCGGTCGACATGGAGGCGATTGGTCGGATACTTCTGGGATTCTGTAGACGGAGATCCTAGGGACAGGCGATACATTCAGAAACTCGATACCTTTCTCTTGTAAGTCATTGCACTGAGGGAGGTCGAGGGTGATACTGATCTTGACCACCTTAGCTCATCCATCTGCTTGGGCTACTTCGTCAAGTATCTCGACCAAACCAACATCAGTACGTGATAACCTTCTTGCCCCAAGGGGGCCTCTTAAGATTTCCATGCTAATTCACTCCAGGTAATGCCTTTGTCAGTGGTATGAAGGAAGACGTATGTCAGCAAGAGCCTACACTGAGAGGACTACCACTAACTCCCACCAGCTTGGCCTTTATGGAAATGAGCGAAACTGGTTGAACAGCTACTTCAACATCGGCTATTTGATTGGAACCGTGCCGACGCAGATGGTACAACTCCGATACGTCCGACCATCTATCTGGATCCCTCTGTGCGAGGTCCTTTGGTCGATCATGGTCATGGCCATGGCGGGTGCGAAAAATGTTGAAACTGTAAGCTTGGATGCGCCCACTCCATGTTGGCAGAGAATCAAGAGTTGGCTGACCGTCGCTGCAAGCTTTACGTCCTCCGCTTCTTCTGCGGCCTGTTTGAAGCTTGTGCCTTTCCTGGATACGCGGCATTGCTCGGCGGCTGGTACGGCCCTCAGGAGCTAACCAAGAGGGTGGCAATCTTTGAGCAAACTAGTGCCATTGCGTCCATGTTTAGTGGTTATCTGCAAGCTGCGCTCTACCAAGGCTTGAATGGGCACAATGGCCTAGCTGGCTGGAGGTGGCTCTTCATCTTTGATGGGTAAGTGCTTCGCCACGACTCGGTCGGTCTTACAGCCCACGAACTGAATGCTGGGTGACAACAGAATCATATCGATCCCCATAGCAGTCTGGGGCTTCTTCGCGATCCCCGACCTCCCGCACACCACACGCGCGTTCTACTGGAAGGGTGATGTACGTACCCGATATTTGCTCCGCTCTCGTCAGAGGGTACTGACGACTCTCACAGGACAAAGAATATGGAATCAAACGCGCAGAAAATCATGGACTGGTTGCTCCCAGGAAGCTGACACTAAGAGCCATCTCGGGGGTGTTCCTGAACTGGAGGTTGTGGGTGTTTATTCTGCCGTATTTGTAAGTGGACAGGTTCTCGCCCGTCGGAATCGACACTTAACATCGACTGCAGGATGGTCGCCCAATCGGGCAGCGGAACTGGGTACTTTAATCTATATCTCAAGGATGCTGGGTACAGCGTCGTGCAAACAAACGTCCTGCCAACTGCCGGCAGTGCCATCAGCGTCGTCGCGGCATTTCTCGCTGGCAGTATCGTCGACGCAACTGGAGCAAGGTTCACAGTCTCCGTCATCATACAGCTTGCAGTCCTGGTATCCAACATCTTGCTGGCTGTTTGGTCAATCCCGGAGCGAGCAAAGATGTTTGCCTACTTTTTGTCCTATGTCGGGGCGGCCGCACAACCAATCATCATCGTAAGTGTTGGCTGCTTCAAGTTGCGATGAGAAACTGGCTTGGCTAATAACCACTTGTTTAGTCGTGGGGCCAACATTTGACTGCCGGTGATCCCATTCTTCGACAGCTTCTTGTTGCCACTGGCAACATTTTTACCTACAGTTTTTCAACATGGATGCCACGTAAGTGAATAATACCCTTCAGCCGGAATCTAACTAACGTGCCGCTCTAGTGGTTCTCTTCCCAACAAATGATGCCCCTCACTACAAATACGGATACCAGATTTTGATCCTCTGGGGCGGTCTTGCAATCACAGGAGCATACTTGATGAGGGTCCTTAGCAAGCAATTTAGGTGCGTCGCTGGTCAAGTGTCGTGTTGTTGCAACCTCAAAACTAACTGATGTAGCCGGAAAACAAGGGATATCGAAGGCTGAATATGGTAATATCGGGCCGTGTCAGTGATCGCTAAGAGCTAGGACTAGCTGGAGGTCTCCTTGATGGACTAAATGTCGAATACTCCCGGCACACGTGGCGGTATGATTGGGATAGAGTATAGACATATACCTACCTCATGTTAATCCTACCTAGATAGGAAAGAGGAATGGCGTTTGGGTTATCTTATGGCAGTAGATTACTGAATAGGTCGAGATTACCCTTCTTCATCGCCGCAGCTAAATCCAGACTGGATCTTCCTGTGTTGTCCTCGGTCAGCGGGTCCAGGCCTTTCTTCCGTAGCCAGTCAAACACTTCCTTGTCACCCTCACTCGGCAGCCCGCTCGCCACTACACGAAGTGCAGTTTCGCCTGTCTTCCCGTTCGTCGCCCGGAGATCGACTTGATCGCCAAGAAACGCATCCCAGAAGCGTAGGACAAAGAAGTCTCGCTATCCACCAGGCAATTTCGACAAGCACGAGGTTCCCATGGTGGTCGGGACCGCTATATCTCTCTGTCGCTAGGCGCGAGTAGAACCAAGTTCATGGTTCAGCACAAAGGTAGACCATGCTGGCATCCCCGTCTAATTCATCGTGTTGGGGCCACACTCGTCGCACTCGATCAACCGGGCGCGCAACGCGAGGCACTATGACGTGTGATTGGGCTCGGTGTTATCGAAAATGCATTGCACGGCATTGGGCCTGGCCTATTCGGCGAAGAAGCAAAGAAGCTTATATATCTAAATTGCATACTGAAGAGTTAAAGAGGGTAAAAGAAAACACAAATAAATTCTGACTTGCTATAATACTGTGCTCATTCTACCTTCGGCATCTCATTTAATGTCTAAAGACCTTATATCCCTTGGTGTCGAAGACTCCTTACTATCTAGTCCATGTATGTAGACACGAGAAATTAGTTTTGTGAGTGACTAGATGTAGCTAGATCTGTGCTGATTGACGACACGATTCTGCCGACTAATCCTGGCTTTGTCGACTTGGACTTGAAAGCCTTGAGTTCTACTTCTGTCGCTTGGATAGTCTGCGCAACATTGACCGCTTTGAAACCTTCCACCCTTTTGGATCTGAGACGATTTTACCATTTGGCCCTTTGTATGAAGGCACATGATATTGGGTTGCAGACTTGATTTGAGTTACTGCCGGGTGGGTGCTACTAATCAGCTTCGGGCTGGAGATCTTTGATTTATCGATCTTTGGCTTATTGCTTTGCGGAGGCTTCTTCTGTAGCTTTGCAGGCTTCGACTGGGCAGGCTTCGGTGCAGGCTTCGGTTTTTCCGCCTTAGGCTTGGGGGGCTGCTTCTGTAGTTTTGCTCGCCTTTGGAGCCGTGATCGCTTTGAGACTTTCCACCCCTTTGGATCTGATACTTTTTTGCCATCTGGTCCTTTGTATGAAGGTACGTGGTATTGTGTTGCGGACTTGAAACTCGTTACTCCTGGATTTGAGCTGCTGATCAGCTTCGGGCTGGAAATCTTCGATTTGTCGATTTTTGGCTTGTTGTTCTGCGGAGGCTTCTTCTGCAGCTTTGCTGGCTTCGACTGGGCAGTCTTCGCTTTTTCAGCTTTCGGCTTGGGGGGCTGCTTTTGTAGCTTTGCTCGCGCCTCTAGAGTGAGCGATGCTTCCCGGGTTTCGATGGAGATCTCCTCTTCATTGTCAAGGCGCAATGCGAGATTAACGATCCCGTTGTTGCCAGGCTCGGATCTGGACACGATACCATGTGAACTATGCAAACCAGCAACTGTACTAGTAGCAGCTAGCAAGAGGGGAATAGTGAAAAAAGAAACTTGATTGGAAGCCACCATGATGGATTTCGAGGATGACCTGGAGATAAAGGAGGACGGTAAAGTATAAAAGTGGCTTTTTTTGGGGTGCAAAGGCAAATCGGTGTTTGTATCGTTAGTGGTAATATCAGGAGAGAACAAAGAATACTGACAGAGAAGCATTAGATATCACTTGGACTGTCGTCTTAATTTAAAGGCCGGACTTTGAACGCTCTTTTGTTATTGCATACGCCCTATATTAATTCACATGGAGTCTTTTTTTATCACCGCGGCAGTTTAAAAATACCGCATACTACATGCCGTGAAGTTCGACACATAGCTCCATCCCACCTATTACCCCTACATGTGGAACCACTTTTGGGGCTAAATATAATGAATGAGTGCGAATTAGGAATGAGTTCAATGAGCACGGTTTGTGGATGTGAAGGGTTCGTGGAGGATAACCCCTATTATCATAGGTATTTATGGTGCTAGTGACAGAAAGTATGGATTACCATACTATTTATAGTATATACATTCCTTATATAGTTTTAGTTTGTTATGTTAAGACCAAAAATGTATCATCGGTGTTACCTCGATCCACCAATGCCGGTAAACAGGGGAATTAAATTGGTTCAAAGCGGAGTATCTACCCTTGTCAACTGTTCCATCCATGCCTATGGTAATTGGTGATTGGTGAATCACCGAATATTCTAGGATCAAGCATCGACGTAGGTGCCGGAGCTAGGCTGTATACAGCGATCCGGTATCAGAAGGGACTCGGTCTTATTTCCTGGAGCAGGAGACATACTCTCTAGCTTCTGCGTTCGCTGCGCCCAGATAAGGCAGGACTTTAATTT
The DNA here is from genome assembly GCA_902077795.2 of Clonostachys rhizophaga. Classification (NCBI taxonomy): domain Eukaryota; kingdom Fungi; phylum Ascomycota; class Sordariomycetes; order Hypocreales; family Bionectriaceae; genus Clonostachys; species Clonostachys rhizophaga. Next base: position 106,398 of record CABFNQ020000752.1, read on the forward strand.
TCATATTATGCAGGATGACATTTACATCGAGAAAATAGGCCTATTTCAAGAGAGGTAGAATAACTCTGGGCTTAAGGCTAAGTCTTGTTTTTTTATCTTATCCCTTTATTGGGTTTACTATTATATTTCTCTTCATGTTTCTCAGCAAACATGGCTGTCGCACGGGCTATTATAAGGAACAATTTTCAATACCATCTGGGTATACCCAGCAGCAGTATGTCAAAGATGACCGCCCTGTGGTCACCTCTGGCCCACATGCACTTCATTATTGCACAGCGGCTCGTAGCTAAATAGTTGGAATTTAATCAAGGCTGACTGTTGTTATGTTCCATATGTGTGCATCAAAGAAGCATACTATAATACTTAATGTACTCATGAAATATTATTTCTTGATCTCTATCCACAGTTGTCTCTGTATACGAGATTAGTAGGTCTGTCTTCTAGATAATCTTTCTCTCAAGGTCTTCACCCCAGACTACCTGGCATTTCTCTCCACATTTTAGATTTCCGGTTCTAGCAAGTGTATATATAGCTCCTGATGGAAGCAGATTCTAGAAGCTCCCAATCAATCAAACTTACTAATACTCGATCGGATTCATTCAACGCAGCAATCGTCAAGCCAGCGCCGGTTCACATACGGGGACTATGCCACCCTCTCTGATGTTAGGCGAGACCAGAATGGCACCCGGGCGATTACTGAATGATTAAGTAATGATAGTGTTGCCTAATCTGTCTGAAGCTTTTGAAACCTTTTTGAGAATAGAGAGGTTGAAGGCAGCTTCAACTTGTTGGTTGGTCAATGCTGTTCTTGTCAATCAAGAATTCTTGGTCAATCAAGAATTCTTGGAGCAGCGTGCACTACAGTTGGGCGATATCTATAGATGCCTGGGCGAGGAGAGTTTCGAAGCAACGCGGCTTTGCGACTCATCTGTAAGCTCTCCGCCGTCAGCGAAGCAAGTTGCGGCAGTCAAATTGAGGCCTGCCTGCACAACGAGCCGAGCTTCTTGGAAAATAGTGTCTGGCTGGCATTTCATGACTAGGTAAATATTTTACATCCCGCCTATTTAATTAGTTGCTACCAACGCTCCCCCTATAAATTAAAAAAAAAAAATTAGCCTGTAACGCTCCCCCTAATTTAGAAAATCAGCCTGACAGCCTAGCACTATGTCTAAGTACATCAGATATAAAACCAACGCTTGTACCCAGAGGCCTAAGGCGTGTTTGAACACAGTTGGAATTATTACGATCTCACAATGGGACCGATCCTGTCTACGCTTCTCTCTTCAGTCTTCACAATTTTGTGCATCTGGGGGTGGTGGTACTTGACGGGAAATGTTCGGTCAGTCGCTAATAATTCATTTCGTAAGTTGAATGCCCTGTGTGCTCCGGATTGCCCTTTAATTGACGTCTTATCTCATAGAAGCGTACGACTCCAACACCGGCTGATCGGAATCGGAGCGCTGTATTATTGCCTGAGGGGTCATCCCTCTATGCCAACCTTAAAATATCAGGCAGGCAGATTAGGCTTCTAACGATCCTGTCCACCGAGCCAGAAATTTCCTGCCGGCTGGAGGTCGCCGAATTGAAAGACGAATTGTCGTTCAATGCGCTATCCTACGTCTGGGGGGATCCCACTGTCACCAAGGCCCTCCTCGTTAACGGGCATAGAATCATGGTAACGATAAACCTAGTATCGGCTTTGGAATATGCTCCCTATCATCTGCGTAAATCAAAACACGCAACCAGCAAAAAACTATGGGTCGATGCTATTTGCATCAACCAGAGGACATCGCTGAGAAGAGTCGCCAAGTTTCCCTGATGAAACATATCTACTCGCAAAGTGGTATTGTTCTTTGCTGGCTAGGATCCCCAAGTGATATAATACACGCCGCGATGGATAGCGTTGGGGCTGTGGCTCGTGAGCGATATATCCGTGATGCTGATATCGTGTATTACGAACATCTGCATGAACTTCTCGGCTGTTTCGAACAATTGCAGAGTCACTTGAAAAAGTCCCACGCTGCAGATGCCAAAAGTCGTCTGCAATTCGTTGAAGAAAGGTCTGCGATGTCCGGCATTGTCGGGGATGTTGAGATTCATGCAGTCGCGAACGCTCTCCAGCACACGACAAAGGTGATATTCGGAGTGCTGCAACAGTCACATGGCGTAGAGCTCGGAATTTGTCGATCGATGTTACTAAGTGTCTTTCATGAAGTTAGAAACTGGCACGATCAGTTTCGTAAACGGGCTAACAAACTCGATGCCTGTCTTCGGGAATACTCTCATCCCATTGCCTTTCTTCTGGCCTTGCTGTCCTACAGAGTACGCAATTTTAGCCAAATATGCCAAGAATACTGCCTCCAGGTGTGTTGCGATGAGACATACAACAACTTACTTTGGCTTAAACAGTATCCATGGCTCTACGGAGTCAAAGAGGTTGAAGGAGAAAGTTTTACAGGCCCCGCTCAGCCACTTTTTGACGTATTGTACTGGAGCCGCATATGGATACGACTTCTCGCTCATCACCCCGTTTTTGCCTGCGGATCTCGGTCAATTCCATTGGAGACTTTAGAATCCTTTGCAACTTGGGTAAAATAGATAGTAAATCCATCTCATTCTGAAATTTTAAAGAAAGCGTAAGTCTCCAAGTTGGAAAAGGCATATCAGCCTATTTGGAAACTCCTTTATCATATCTTCGAGAGTCGTGAAGCCATAGGTTTCCCTGCACCTTGTCTTTGGCGCCCAGACAATCTCAAAACTAACATCTGGTGGGCTTCACCAGATGCTCGTGCAACAAATCCCAAAGATTATTATTACGGTTTTCTCGGTATCACGAATCTCGACCTTGCCCCTGATTACGATCCGAATAAATCGGTTGGACTTGTTTGCCAGGAGTTCATGATTGAATATATTAGGTCAACTCTTGACCAATCTAATCGCCCCTTAGGAGGACCTCTGGGCCTTCTCATGTTCGCCGGTGTTGGATATGGCTGGGACGTCGATCCCGACATGCCTTCATGGGGCCCAAATTTTCCAGGACAGGCACAAGCAAAACCATCTTCCAGGGGGGATTCGGAGGCAATCCTTTCACAAAACCCACAGGGATTTGATTGCATCTTTAAGTCAAGATCGGATGCAATAATCACGGGCTCAAGAATGGATGTCTCAGTGATTATTCTTGATCGTATTGAGGCTATCGGACCTAGGGTCTCTGACTACGGTAGACCTGAATTGCTACATAAAACAGGCTTGCCGATAACTTGGTCTTTTGATTTCGCGTTACGCCATAAGAGTTATGTAGCAGGGGGCCACCCACTGACCGCATTGCGCTTTCTTCTGGAGCCAACGAGTATATCTCACAGCGATCGAGATAAATTTCCCATCAAAGATTGTCTAGAATTTGCTAAATTTCTAGGCAGATTTGGCCTTCAAGACATGGATGGAAGGTCTAGAGTTGTTTTTGCACGTTTGTGCTACCTGAAAGATCTATTGGACCAAGTTCCTGTCAGTGTCTAGTCTAGCTGCCAACTATCTCAACTAACTTTCCTAGGATCCCGCCGTCCCCGAGGACGAAATAAGCTACTGCGCCAACATTTGCACAACGAGCAGGCCCTATAATCATACTATAGCAGAGACAAAGAAGGGTTATGTTGGAAGGTTTCCTCCGAAGATACAGGGGGGTGACTCGATATGTTTATTGAGTGGGCTTGACCAAGTAGCTGTACTCCGGCAGAAGGATAAGCATTATGAATTTGTAGGCACTTGCTTCGTTGCGGGGATGACATCTCTTGAACAGATTCAACCGATGGTTGACTTATGTAGGCTGGAAACTAAGAAAGTCAGTATAAGGTAGTTAAAATGAAGGATAATTACTTGTTATTAGTTCAGACTAATAGAGCGTGAGAGGGGATTTTATAGGTGTTAAGACTATGTAACTATTATAGTTTAATAATTTATACTAGACAGAGGTCCAGGGTAGGTTGGGATATAACTGAAATATCAGTACTAGGGAGCTAGTTCTAATAAAGGTAGCAGTAAATATAAGAGGTTTAAGTTTTAAATCAACTTGTGAAGGCTCATTAGCCTTAGGGCAGAAATAATTATTCTGTGTGTTTGTTTCGCTTGCAAAAGCCGATTATACTGGGATGAAAATAACGGTGCAGATTACAATATCCTCCTGGCGAAGAAGATCTCGCCATGGATAAATGGGCCTTCTTATGATAGATTGCCGCTCTCCAGGCTCGAGCAACGCTTATCATGCCCAAAATATAGTCACAGCCCTGATAGATGATGTGCCTTTGGAGATCAATAAACCTCAAACACCTGTTGTGAAGTCACTCATCAGCTTCAAGCAGTAACTCAGGGCAAAACAATTAGCGACATCGACACGATATGGGGTTGGTGATTGGCCTCCTGTTTCGGAGAATCATTTTCTATACTCGGGTTCGAATTTTCATATAGAGAATAACTACCAGTTATCCGTGGAAGATTGCATTTAGTGGTAGAAGTTGAACTGAAGACTGGGATAATTTTATAGAAAGCATTTACTTTACGTAATGTATTAAGTAATATCTGCAAGGAGTGATTGGAGATGTTAAAACGTCCATCTGGTGTGGCTTTATATAGGCTCTTCTTAGCCCGAATTCCATTCCCATGTCAAACGCCATGAGCGGGACAGGGTTAGAGAAGTGAAAGAGTTTACATAACAGAGACTTGAATGCATCAGACCTTCTGGTATGGTTCTCAGTATATAGAGAATCCCCGTCAAGCTACTTCAGTCGCTTGTGAGCCTCGCATTTGGCCATTTGGAATGTAAGTGCCGTCATCTGCATGGCTTTGATTAATACTCTGGGAGTCTACAACACCCTGCTTATGTTGATTGCTCGTCACCTGAGCTCTCTGTCTCGGACTACAACTACACTTCCTCGGCATTTAGCTTTTATAGCCAGGTTCAGACCCCCTAGCTGAAACCCATGATGAGATAAGAGGATTTAGTGTCGACGCATTGAAAAGACTTGGTCATGTTCCTGGGGGTAGGCTTGACAAGTTGAAGAGCTCTTTAGCAAATGATCAAGATTTTGGACTGCGCATGCTGAACGTTCGAATAAAAAAAAAACAGCCTCCTCTGAGAGAGCATGATAGAACAGCTCCCGATCTTCTAGAGGTTCTAGCAGGTATTCCATGCCTACCATCACCTCACAGAGAAAACCACTCCATCTTAGGGAACCAGCGAAACTCCCTGGCCTACTGCTGGCGTGAGAAATTATCAGGTTTAGGCAGCGAGGTGCAAGAGGTCTCACTAGGTAGAGCTTCCTCGATTGGCATGATTAGGCATGTGAAACGCCCTGACCACAATAATGAGACAGACGCATGTCTAGGTCTGGCCTGCTTTTGCTTTTGCAGACTATATGTGAGCTTCCACTCTATGACATCATGGTTCCAGCAACTGTAGTAGTTATTCCGATCGCCCTTATGCTGCCAACTTTTTCTGTCGACCGGCCTGACTGTCTGTGCAAGTGGTGTACTGCTCTGAAGACATACATTGACCATAAGTATAAATTCCAACCTATCTGTATCTGACCCTCAATTGCAGCTATATCTCCCGGGACCCGACTTTCAGTCTTCCTGTCGCATCAAAATGTTCGACGTTGTTGTTGTTGGAGCTGGATTGAGCGGATTGCAGGCTTCCTATCATGCTCAGCGAGCGGGTTTGTCGGTCGTCATCATTGAAGCAAGAGACCGAGTTGGGGGTAGAGTTTGTACTGTTCCTATTGCTTCTAATCGCGGAGTTGTGGACCTAGGTGCAGCTTGGTTTGACCAAGAAACACAGCCTCGAGTTACAGAATATGTTCGTCTATTTGGGTTAGCAACAGTCGATCAATGTGTGGATAAGGCGGCTATAATTCAGATTTCATGTACTGACCAGCGAGTATTCCCTTTTGGCGAAACACTTTTTGGGTTGACTGACCATCGATAGTTCTCCATTGAAGATAGAGAAAACATGGCGATGATTTGTGACCATGTGGAAGCTGAGCTGCTGAAGACTGGTATTGGAGGTATCCAAGAAGATGCGGTGTCGGTTGATGACTACGTCCGAAAGATGGGTGCAAATGATAAAACAGCGAAGATGGCTAGTTTTTGGACTCGGGCTTTTCACGGCCTAGAATCAACACAAGTACCAATGGGGTATTTCATTCATCATTGTCAGAATAATCACGGCTTTCCTTCTCTAGGGGCCAATGGTTTGACAGGTAGCAGTCATAAGCGTTTGCAGGACGGTATGTGGATGGCTGAAGGCTTATGCCAAAACGCTAACCGTTATTGTAGGTGCAATCTCATCGCTCGTGGGATCGCTAGCCTCATCGGAGAAAGCAAGATTTTACTATCCGAACCCGTCACGTCTATTAAAAACGAAAAGACACATGTCGCAACCATGTCTGCTTCGGGAAAAGTAACCAAAGGCAGAAAATGCATCGTATCTAATCCGAGTGTATTGCTTGCAGACATCGTGTTCACCCCTAGCCTCCCAGCTTCGTATCGGGACCTCTCTACGCGGATGACCTTAGGACACTTCTACAAATCGATTGTATGCTATGACAGGCCGTGGTGGCGTGAAGAGGGTTATAATGGTTCCTGTGTGAGCTATATTGGGCCTATAAACATTGTTCGAGATAGCAGTATGCCGGAAAAGGGCTTCTATGCCTTGACATGCCTTATGACCGGTGCTGATGGGCAGTCTTGGAGTAGACTGGCCCCTCATGACCGCCGCCATGCAATCCTCACTCACTTTGCGGCTATTTTCAATGTCGGGGACGATTCGACAATTTGGCAGCCTATGGGCTTTTTTGACAAGATCTGGCAGTACAAGAAATACAGTGGCGGCGCGCTTTCCCCCGTCCCCAGACTAGGTTGTCTTGCAAATATTGCACCAATCTATAAGAGTCCTGTTGGAAATTTATATTTTGTGGGGACGGAATACTCCGATGACTGGAGAAACCATATGGAATATGCCTTGATATCTGGTGAGAAGGGGGCTAGGGAAGTGATCCAAGCACTCCGACAGGGGCGGTTGAATTGAGTATCGCGAAAGATCAGGGGCCACTCGTCAAACAAATTAGTAAAAGCAGGAAGACGCAGAGGAGCTAGCGTCTCTGATGAGTTATTCAATCGACCATGCGCAGTTGTACAGACTACCGCGCACTTATTAAATAGTCCAGCTTTGTTACGCGTGGTCGTAGTTTGGAAACTATTGAATTTCCTCGCTCAGACAGCATAGTGACACCTAATGGTAACTTGAAGCCCCCCTCAAGCGCCGGGGGGGTTATCTTCGTCTCATCTCGCACTGTTTGAATGTGGCTGTCCAATGCCGAGTTTGTCAGTTGGGAGGAGCAGGAAGCCCCCAGTCAATCTAGAGCCGGTCACGTATCTCAATTCTCGAGATGTCAGACGTAAGCCGGTTTGTTTTATGTCTACCAAGGTGATAACTGGGAACTATTGCTCCGAAATGCAGTCACACAGGTTTAGTAATCTAGCTGTACTCTTCATATCTAAGATCCTCTTAAATACATGTTTGCGCGATATTTGTATCATGGCTTTGTAGACGAACCCTGTTAACAAATTGTCTAGTTTTCTCAAATAGCTAATGCTCAGATCCTCTGATTAAACAATGTTCTGATAGTCAAGGAAAGCCCCTCAGTGCACGACAACTACGAACATGCATTTCTGTAATGTAGTTGAGGTCTGGTTACCAAGTTAATGCATCCAATGCTGGTTTTACCTCATAGTTCCTATTATTATAATGCAAATACAGGAGATTAGATTCATCAATACAACTTTTATACACTTATTAATATCCTCTCCTTTAACTCCTTCGCGAAATTATCTTCATCTTGTGCATCAAGCAGGATGGTAATAGTAGTGTAACTATATACTGAATTAAAATATAATCCTGAGTGGCTTAATTCCAATTAGAAAGATACCTTCGGGAATTTTTTTTTCAAGACAACGATTTTAATATTCTACTTGAGTTTGAATAGGTGTTTGATTATAAGTAAAGTCCTCGGTGTAGAATATGATTTCAACCCTATTGGTCATTAGATATTCCACAAGTTGGGAAGATTCGGACTCCACGAGCTGCTGTCCGGGCATTCGTTGTTTCCGTTCAAATAGCAAACCTACTTGAGATAAGCATGTTGCAACAGTACGCCCTGCGTGTTAAGATTCTAGGCGCGCTGACAAAATTGTTGCCTTCGAAAGCCTATCATATTTGACATCTCTTGAGAAAAAGATTAGGGGTAATGACAAGGTTGTCTAGTAGCTTGAAGTGTCTAGTAGCTTGAAGTGAGACACGGTATGTAATAGAATCCTTTTGCACTAAAGCTGAAGGGTCGAGCTTAGGCAATAAAATTCTTAACAGTTCAAGCTCTCAGAGAATAACAGCTACGGCATCATTATCGGGGGGGGAAGATGACCGGGGGTAAAGACGAGCGGCTAGGCCCGGAGCTTTAAAATATCAACAGACCTATTCTCCATGAGAGCCAAGTCCATGGCCGAAGCATTTCGAACGCTCTGTGGGTAAGAGGAGCTACGAGGTGAATTGCTCACTGCCCAAGACCTGGAGGTTGTCAGCATAGCTTTTGGGTTCGATGGGAGCTCCGTAAAATACACATTGGAGATAAATAACCTCAAGCACCAGCCGATCCAGCGTTTCTTTGACGGGTAGAACTTTGGTCGGTGGCTCATCATCTTCTAAGGAGATTTTTACTCGTAGGCTGTCCGAGTTGTCCCGCTTGGTGGTGGGTGTATTGGCTTCATCGAGAGAGAGGTTTGCGGAAGTGGGATCGAGGTCATCTTCTGGCAAAGGAGTTCTGGATCTTGAGACCATTAAAGACGGCGAATGACAAGTTTTTAGCTATTCAGTTACATCCCTGTCGGTCTTCTCGTGCTTGACGATCATGCCAGAGGTAATTGGGAGCTTGGCGGCAAGCTGTGCTCAGCAAGAAGCCGTCTCTGCTGCTGGCGTCGCAACATGGGCCGAATGGCTTGTACGTCTGCGCCCGGACGACATAGGTAATAGCTGATGTGGATATCACACCGAGCATAGAGATACCATCGAGCGACGCTGCCGACGTGTAGGACCTATATGAGATTATAACGATCGCGGCAAACAAGGTATTGATATGTCCTTGCACGCTGGATACGACCGCATTCTAAATCGCTATTGCGCACTCGACGATGGGTGAAATCTACGTCAGGTACTCTTTGGGGCTATGATAGGAGTTCTACTGTATTTAAGCCTCTCTCTGTCTGCGTTACGATCAGTAATGTATGAGTCCTCCGGACAAATCGCGATTAATTCTATTCGAGACAGACTTAGGCAGTACTCAATCCTTGACCAACACCCTATCATGCACGAGCGGCTGCCGCTGATGATTTAGGTGCGGCGAGTGCTAACCGTGCACTGCGAAAAACCATGGATGTATTACCAGCCGCAAAGCGACCAATACTCTCCGGAAGAAAAATACGTCTCTACGAAAAAAGACAGTAAATCCTGAGCTACAAGAAGAACCCGAAGCAATTACTATGTCGGTACGGGCTGGTCCATCGTTAATCGGACTTCAAAAACCTAGCTACGTCCTTAGCAAGGAGCTTGTGCATGGGTGAGGTAGGACGGAAGCTGTTAAGCCACAGGTACTGATTTGCCGCGAACTCGCAGTCATCAAGCTTCGTATCAATCTCCTCAGTCCCACTCGTGAACATTAGCATTTCCGATCAAAAATCATAGGATTGCGATACTCACCTCTGGTAAGCCTTGCAGTAAGTGGTGGTATCCTTGTACACAGCTGTCTCCTCGAACTGAGACGGGTCATTGATGACTTTCTGGAAAAGAGGATATGTATCATAAACGAAAACAGTGGCGTTCGGGTAAAGATAATTGATACGTTTCTGAAAGACCTTATACTCTGAGTTCCAATGAGCTGTCGCATTGGCCATTAGTGGGACTCTTGTTGCTGATGCGCTAGATCCAGTAATGCGAGGGGCATGCTCGAGCGGCGGGACAGTTAAGAAAAGGAAATTTCTAGCGCCCGCTTCATAGAGAGAAGCAATGCGATATCTGAAACTCTTGAAAATATTCTCATGAACATCTAGGTCGTCACTCAAATAACTGTTCGCGATGTCGTTGATACCAATCCAAACTGCGAAAAGGGACGTGTTTCCATCGAATGTTTCTCCCACTTTATAATAAGTCATAAATGACTCGATTTCTTGGATTACGTCGTAATCGTTGTTATTGACGATCGAGATGTCAAGAGTTGCTCCGCTAGCAACAAAGTTGTAAGCAAGGAAACCTGACTCGTTGAATGTTGTCGTCAAATGTCCAACCCAGTTAGGATCATTTGCGCTAGTCCTGCCTGGAAACGCTGGGTTACCTAGTGGGTTCGAGGAGGAGGGTTGATCCTCGCTTGAAGGGTCGAATCCAGTTCTGGAGTAAGAATCACCGCTGCAGAAATGGTCAAATACCAGTTAATGATGCGTTTGAGTTCAACACTTACAAAACGAAAAGAGTTTCCAAGGCGGAGAACCCACCCCAATAACTCGAGGCTGCCGGGCTAATGGCGGCAGCGTGGTTTCCAATCGCCACAGAAGTTACGAGCAAAACCAAACTGAGTTGCATGGTAATAATCATATGATTGCGGCTTGATTTTGGCAGGCTGTGAGTGACGTTGAGACCGAGAGTCCTAGGTAAGGTTTGCCTTCGAAATGTAGATCACGGACTACACCTGCTGTCTTTAAATAATGAAAGGGTTGCATGTCCTCCAGTAAATTTATGCCTCTGGTGATCCATCTACCACAGTACTATGTCCATTGGCTACCCAAACTAGGATAAAAGAGCTCAACATACTGATGTAATCTGGCCGGGGTAGAGCATATGTAGATCCCCCATCGGCCGGGATAATTCATCCGCGACAGTTCTTCCGACATGAATATAACAGAATCCATACTCCCCGAACACGGAAAACTCTATTCTACTCTGTCTTGGAATTTTATATAACCCACGAATCATGTATCAGCTTGCGATCTAAACATGACAGCATGGAAGCCTTACTGATGATTTCACTCAAACCGTATGTATACCATGCAGTATCCACCTACCGTACAGCAAAAGAAAATTCCGTGCAAATTTTCACTTACACAGTGGTTTGTCAAACGGAGATATTTTTCCATAGGAAAATGTTTACTGTATTCATTATTGCGTGGAATCTGATTGTTCAACATCTCTTTTCCGGTAAAGCTTGTGGCATGGTGGCACGACACTAATAATAGATGTCGCAAAATGCCGCCTTTACCAACCAGCCTTCTGGAAGCTTCATCCAGCGTTTTCTCCTCCCTAGCTTTCCTGTATCGCTTTAGATATGCCTCAATCGTCTTATGCGGAAGAGGATGTCATCCTGGCCGTACTAGGTGCCATGGATAGTGGCCTCTCCTAGGCCCAAGCTGCCTAGAAGAATGGCATGCCCCAAACCACTCTCTGAGCGATTAAGAGGCCTGCCGTCAAAATCCGAGGTCACCCACCCTGCTCAGCTCCTATCAAAGTCGGGTCGGAGGGGGAGGCTAGGTTGGGTACTGGATGCTTCGACGAAAGGTCTTGGGTCATTCTTCGTCCCACAGTCAGTCCGCGCAAACGTTGCTGCCCTCTTGAGACAGCAAGGCCAGGAAAGGCCTATGCCTATCGATGTACATTTGCTGGCCAGACTCATTGAACCCCATAACGATATCAAGAAGAAGGGGGGTAAATGCCAGGAAGCTACAAGATTCAATTCGTTCACCCCAATGGCTGTCAATTGGTACCCCGTCGTGGCCGTGTGATTGAAACAAACAATGATACGCAGAACTCATGATACGGTTCTCGCAGAGAAGAGAGATATCCAGAGAACTTGAAGCGTTTCCAAAGAAGAGGTTTGGCACTATCTGTGAAAGCGATGAGGTATATGTGCCTCTTTCCGACTCGCCTCATAAGACCCTGAACCTCATCTTTCATCATAACCCCCAGAGTCAGCCAACGGCACCAGGCTCATGCCTTCTATATTTCGAGCAAATGCTAAGTTGAGCTATCTTGCAGTTTCGCATTCTACTCGCTCTTCTACTGGCTCACCAGGCCAAGGGTAGAAGTAGTTTGGTTCTCCGGGATACCTACTACTCCAGTCCCAACCTGGCGATGGCTGCAACAAGCTGGTGGCCGCGATCGACAGCGATCACCATATAATGGAAAGCAACAAAAGACCAACCCATCGCCATTGTAAGGGCATATTATCGCTATTAGAAACGGTTACTATGGACCGGCGACCCCGGCCATTGCATGTCTCGGCGTCGTACGGCTCCTACGGGCTGGCTTTGCCCAAATGAGATGGCATCTGCGAGTGCCAAAATCTCTGGTTCGTCATCCCAAGACGTTGAGTCACTCTCGGCGTCCACAATCCTGTTCGCGAGTACGCCCAGATCAGCGGTTCTCAGATCTACCCCGCTGCCGGCAACCCCAGTTGAGTCCCCTACTCTTACTCTTGTGTCCCATGGTGAGCTGTACGCCTGCTGAAGGTAGGTGACAAAATCAGCCGCATATATGCGAGGCGTGTGATCTGCCCACCGGACAGTGTGAACCCATAGAAACTGACCTGGTGCATCCCTGGCAAGACTTGAAAACACTACGTCACTGAGTTCCTCAAGATCGTACACAGGGACTAATCCCGGTTCATCAGTGCCACCGTCGGGCCACGCGGTCATCTCGCAACCCAAGGTTCTTCCCAGCGCAAGCGCGAGAATCTGACTCTTCGCGTCGGCAAGGACGAAGACCTTCGGAATCCTGATGTTCTGCTGGCGTAACACCGCATGCAACTTCAGAATGGCCTCATTACAAAGCAATTCGGTGTCCCGGACGTATGCGTAGCGACCGTTCATCACCTCCTTCCCATAAGGAGACAGATGAAGCAAAATACCGCCATTTAATATGTAATTCCATCCCCTTGTATCCTTCTCATCTAGAGAACAAACGTGTCTCACTTTTGCCTCACGACAAACCACGGTATTGATGCGAGCAGCAGCGGAAAGACACACTGCGTCCTGGGTGTGCTTACAACCTTCCTGGAGGCGGTCGTTTACTTCATGCGCAACGCTTAAATCACCAGTTCGCACCGAAAACCACGCCTTCTGATAAATGCCAAGTAGAGATTCTTTCCATTCATCAGAACTGGCTTCCAGGTAATGCAACGCATCGGTGAAGTTCCCACTCCTTTCCAAAGCCGCTATGGCTTTGGCCCGGTAATGGCTGCTATCTGGATCGCACGCGACCGCCCGAGTAAGCATTGTTGCAGCTATGTCATACTGCTCTTGCCCCATCATGGACATCCCGAGAACGAAAAGCGCAACAGCATCATTCGGAAGGCTGGCTGCACGAGCAGCAATACTCGCGGTGTCTCGCGAGGCAATACGGCCTGTAATCTCTGCCAGTACGTGCAAGGCTGTCTGGAAAAGCTCAGGCGATAGGCTGATCGAGGCAGGATAGCCTAAAGCGGCCCTGAGGCTTGGGTAGGCCGCTCGCGGATTAGGGTCGCCCAACAATCTTGTCGCTTCGTCGATACAAGTGTTGAGTTTATCGTTTCCCGGCATGGTGAGGTTGTGTAGCAGGGGTAAGAAACCAAATCAAGAATGAGGCGCAGAGCAGGCGGATCAGATCCTTTGGAGCAGTTGTGATTTTTTTCTTTCTTTGAGTTGGATTTTGGAAAGAGAACCTTATCACAGGGCGAACTCGGCTGGCATGCGTGGCGGCTGCTTGTGGACTTTCTATGCGCAGCGAACGAAATAAATAATTCTTCCTACACCCAAAAGTATTTCCACGCAATGAGGGTAGCGTCGAGACCAACTACAACTCCTTGGTCAGCACTGCCCCTTTCGTATTTCGTATTTGCTGTTCGCACAATTGTGGCCAGTTCACCGCTAACCTCGTTGAAGCAATGACAAACGGCCCCTTTCGATCTAAGCAGAGTTTTTGACTACTGCGCAGAGATATCTCGCACCCAAGTTCATCTCCAATAAAGTTCATCGTTCATTACGGGGGAGGATTGGTCCTTCAATCCTTGGTACCTTCTCGCTGGCGGCAAGTGAGCAGGCAGGAAATTACACGAAATCCCGGCTTCAAGTCATGAGTGCGTTCACAGAAGTCTCGGCATGACAATTTCTTTGCCTTTGCTTCTTGGCTGCTACCTAGCAGGTCCTATATAGTTAAGAACTCTTTTGCCTAACACGACTCGTGTTAGTGATTCAAATAACTTTCAAGCGTTGCAAAGCGAGGTAAATTTGGGCTCACTCTCATGTTTCTTGCCGTAAAGCTGGAGATATCTTGCTATGCCGCGGTTCGCAACGGCGGGCGGATGCAACGGGGGATATGGCTGCAATAGCGTCGAGGATGCATTTGCGACGAAATCCGGTGACAAAAGACGCTATTACGATACGGCGTAACATGGGACCAGAGGATGTTGAGGTTAAAAAGTAACCCTCGATGGTGTTAGCGCGACACGCAACGCTTGCGTGTCAACCCTTGGGTTCGTAATGATCGTATTTCACCATGGCACTGACCAATGTAGTTTTGGTAAAGGAGTACTATAAGATAGTTTAAGTATAAATTGGACAGAGAAGTATCCGTCTAGTTAGTAGAAATACCACGAACAGAATGAATATTGGTCAATAAAATAATCCAAAGCCATGAAGGTCATCTCTAGTTTCTACTTATTGTTCACAACGGTGTTAGCCTCTAGTGGAGGGAGATGCCCGCCAACGGGTCCGACTCTCCCGCGTCCAGCTATACATCCGACATTCAGGTTGCCAGACGTAGTGTCCAAAGTCAATAGCCTCATCCGAAACAATACGGTCTCGTGGAACACTTCAACCACATCATTTTCATTAGAGATAACCACAACAGAGGATACTCTTCTTTCATTCCATCACACCGCCGCTATTAGAAACGAAAATAGCACAGCTCAAGTTTCCACGAACACCATATATCGTGTCGCCAGCATAACAAAGGTTTTCAATACATTGTTATTGCTTCTTCATGCTGAAAAACACCTGGATTCTCCCATTGGACAATTCGTTCCCGAGCTACAGGTTGCTCCTCAATATGGAAACATCACTTTGAGAATGCTCGCCTCTCACGTGGCTGGTATTCCAAGAGACAGTTAGTTGCCTGAGAGGAAAGTGACGCAACACAAGCTAATCATGCTAGGCAATCCTTTCGATCTTTACGTTTCGGGCGGCGAGGGACTCGAAGATGCTGGGTTCCCCAAACCCGATTCTGCGGATATACCGGGCTGTGATGTTCCTGGTGGCCAGCCATGCACTAAAGAAGGTATATTAACGACCTTTCAACTTGCGGAGACTTAACTAATATCCTTAGATCTGCTAAACATGCTCGTATCGGAGCCATTGGTATGGCAAGCTGGCGACAGAGCCGCATACTCTAGCTTGTCGTTTATCTTATTAGGATACGCGTTGGAGAATATCACAGGTAAGACATTTATCGATTTGTTGAAGGAAAGTGTGTCAAAGCCCTTGGGTTTATCGTTCACTGGGCTCGATCCTCCGGTAGATCTATCGCAAGCAATTATCCCTGCCGGTCAAGGAGGGTTTGTCATGGGATATGATATTGGAAGCTACAATACGTAAGCGGTTTCTCTCCGAAGAACTAGAATCATCGCTGACATTAGCACAGAACTGCGGGCTTATACTCTACACCGGCCGATATCTCCAAGTTTCTACGAGCTATCATGGCCAATGCCCTTGTGTCGTCATTACAAACGCGTCAGTGGTTGAAGCCGTCCATATTTGCCGGATCCTTCTCGACAGCAGTCGGGATGCCCTGGGAGATTTTCCGGCTATCAAATCTCACTCCTGATAACCGGCCTATCGATCTCTACACGAAGTCTGGAGGCATATTCGGCTATGAAACAAACATGGTCCTCATACCGGAGTTCAATGTTGGTATATCGGTTCTTGCTGCTGGGGACGACGCCGGCGATGGCTTGATGGGGCTGCTCGACATTGTGATCCCGGCAACAGTATCTTCTCTTGACCAGCTAGCCAGGCAACAGGCAAAAGAGACGTACGCCGGTAACTACCAGTCAGCGAATGGGACAGATGCAATACTTTCATTGGACGTAGATGATGGTCCAGGCCTGAAGATTACGCAGTGGACCAACCGAGGTAAGTCCATGCTCGAGTTCCTGGCGTCTCGCGAAGGTACAAACGTCATGGACCTCGACGCGAGACTGTACCCAGTGGGCGAAGGACAGCGTTGGAGGTTGGCCTTGGAGAGAACGGAAAGAGTAAACCCTTCGGTTTTCAGCGACGCCTGCATCACATGGCTTAGGGTGGATCAGATGAGATACGCGAAACAACCGGTCGATGAGTTCACGTTTGACATTAAAGGAGGGGCCATTATTGGGCTAAAGAACAGTGGTCTGCGAGCGAAGCTTGTCAAAACATCTTGAGGGGGGACCAGGTGGTCATCCCGGGCACGATCCGGGACTTGGTCGAGGCGGCATCAGAATGGAGCTCGGCCACCCGAGTCGGCGCTGCTAGGGAATCGAATGGTACTGTGTATATGCTAGGAGCTACTTGTGGTTAGGTCTAGTCGTATAATTATTTATTATAGATTTTAGCAGTTCTCTTAATCCCGAGGATAATGGATATTATTATTACTAGTGCTATATTGATAGGAAGTTACCTAATACTTTCAAAACTGCTAGTTCGGTGTATACAAGAGGGCTTTTCTAAAGAGAATACCTGTCCATAGGACTGGATATAATAGGAACCAAGACTTTTAAAGACTCTGTATCTTATGAATCAAAAGGAAGATAGATACGAAGCCTCTATCAAAACTACTACACTAGTTTAGTAGATAAGGGCATCATTACTCGAAAAGATAGAGATATAGCACTTATTAGGCTAATAGATTAGGGTTACTTCTGATAGCATTAGTAGTACTAAAAACAGATAAAGGGCCTGAGATTATACTGTGGTTTCTAGAGTAGGGCTATAGGTTCCGTACGTCTTTAATAGAGGATCTGCGAATTGATATTACCTCCCTCCGGACGAGCTTCCCTGATTTAGCTGAGAAGTTTACTAGTATCTGCGAAAACCTCTAAGAGTTAGCTACTTTAAGAATTGATCCTAAGATAAGGCATGAGTTTGAGAACTATGAAGAAGCGTGATCGCTTTTTCGGCCACCCTCTGAGCTAGCAGGGTAACGTAAGGCGATAACCGCATCCTTCGTTGTTTTGTTTTTCTTCGTGCTTCTATATACGTAGCCTTAGCGACTGATCGTGGGAAACAATAAAGCCCAGACGTTTCACCTTCGCGTGCATGAGTCCGATAGGGCGAAGCGGTGCTGGCAGGTGTCTCGAACGTGTGTGGGTGGACGGGGCTTCCGGGTCGGGCGTGGAAGCAGTTCGGTAACTAGCGTTCAATCTTAAGTAAATACTACCACTACCTCGTGTTATGCTTGGTATGCTCGTAGGGCAGTAATAAAACCTTGTTTAACCCAACTATTAATAGACCCTAAAGAATCCAAGTTCATTATATAATAGCACGTCTTGAAATGCTTGTAATAAGAGGAATATAACATGCCAAACAAGGATATATATATCTCCAGCCTTGCGACCCTTCAATGGCGGGTCGCAGTGCAAGTCTCGACAGTCTCAGACTCGCTATCCTCAGCGATAACAAATTCCTTGGGCTTGGGGGTCTCCTCAACTTTGGAAAGCATCTTCGATCTTAGCAGCCTTAGCATCGGCGACAATCTTGCTAGCCCCAAGGTAAGTTGGCTAGAAGAGAGTTGATCAGACCTCTGCCAAGCCTCTCGTGAACACTCTTAATCTTGTTTTACCGCTAGGCCTTGGCGCTTTCATACCGTATAATTTCGCAAAATTCGGGCGAGACGAGCCCTATAAATCGTGGGTTTCCGTGAGCTTCTAAACTCCTTATAGTAAATTACGGGCCATGATCTGTTCACAGTGCTGTGAACAGAGGAAATCAATTCGCAGCTGCACTCAATTTAGCGGGGCTTGCCTCGCCCGGATTTTGCGAAATTATACGGTATTGCCAACATCAAGTTTCGAATAAGATCCCTGCTCATTCGTAGTGACCTGATTAGACGAGATATCACTTCATCCACATATGCAAGCTCTTTAGGGGATCGGCTTGAAACAGTGTTTCCTCAAACACATGGATGTTGGCTCTTAGGGTCCACCAAAGTTCTTAGCTGCACCGCTGTAGGCATTTCATTAGCGCCTAACCCATGTCAAAACATGCCGTTTTTTAAACCTTACCAATTGTAGACAATCGCGCTAGCTCGTACAAAATGGGGAGACGTTAGCCCAAACTGATTCGCGGACAATACGTTTTTCTGTCCAAACGTAGTGATGAAGCTACGTAATAAAAGCTAAGTAGTCATTGCGGTCAGATTCTTGTGTTGGTCAGGAGCTGTCAGACATCGCGGTATCAGTTACAACAATGATAGAGGAAGATGGGAGTTATTATAGCTCTTAAGTATTTATATATATATACCTATTACTATATCCTAGATCTTAACTATCTTATTACTAGAGCCTGATATAAGCTACTAGCTATCTACTAAGAAAACTACTAAGTTTACTAAAGTACTATAGCTCTTAAGGGTCTATATATATATACCTATTACTATATCCTAGATCTTAACTATCTTATCTCTAGAGCCTGATATAACCTACTAGCTATCTACTGAGAAAGCTACTGAGATTACTAAATTATTATAGCTCTTAAGTATCTGCAGATATATATTCTAATCTGATTCTATACTCAGCTTTAGTATAATTTAGTTTAGCTCTTCTTTTTTAAAGAGCTCTCTAACTAAGTTATAGGTAGAACTAAATATAAGTACTAATATATAGATCTATAATAGAGTAATCTCTATAGCCTGCTTATAAGAAAGAATAAAGTAATATATATTATAAAGTAGTTCTATTAATTATTATACTTTCTTAGCTTTTTACTAATATATTAAACTATCTAGTTTATATATATTTTTATAATAACTTATAATTATTAAAGCTTTAAGCTTCTATACTATTATAACTCTCTCTAATATACTAGATAATAGACTAAGAGATTCTAACTAATATAGATACTTCTTTTAAAGGAAGTTATAAATAGTTACTATATTTTATAGATTCTTATCTCTTATCCTTACTATAGGTTCTAAGTTATTAAGATAGTCTATCTAGAAGATATAAGAATATTATATTAAAGCTAATAAATTAGGATTAGATAGTAAAATCTAGTTAATAGGAAGTTCTAGAATATCTAGTTTATAAATATTATATTTAAGAGTCTCTAAGAGAGCTTTAAGTAATCTTATAAAGATAGTATAGTACTAATATATAGTACTAGAGAGTAGGATTTAGTTAGATATCTTATTTAGTAGGAAATCCTTAGCTAATTAATATATAAAGTAGATAGTACCTTCTTAAAGAGTTAGAAAAGAACTATAGAATCTAATAATTTCTTTTAAGTTATTCTAATTAAGGTTCTTAAGTAACTTAATAAGAATTTTTAATTTATCTAAAGTTATAGGTTAATATATAACTAAAGTAATAGTTAGAACTTTCTTATAAAGATCTATATCCTTTAAATTACTAATATATTCTATTATTTAGTTATAGAGTAAATTAAGCTCTAGAGGGAATAACCTTAATATATTAAGTATATATTATTTTTAGATCTTAGGATCTAAAGCTCTTAATAGACTAAAACTACCTAGAGAAATATATTATTAGTATTAAAGGTTAAATAATTCTTAATAGAATTCCTTATTTTCTTATTATATTTCTTATAGTATACTAATTAATCTATCTTATATTTAATATATATATTAATAGCCTTTAAGATTAAGTTCTTATTTAACTTAAGGGATAATCTAACCTTCTACTTTATATTATTAAGTTTATTTTTAATTTCTAGCTAGTTATAACTAGATATAATCTACTTAATATAGGATAAAGATATTAATAATAATTAAATCTAGGGTTAATTAGTAATATACTTATTAAGGGTATTAATAACTATAACTATATCTTTTAAAGTTAGATCCTTTAGTATATCTATAAGTATCTTAACTAGAGATATCTAGATATTAATACCCTGGAAGAGTTTCTTATTTATAATATACTTAAACTAGAGATATAAGATAAGTAATAGTTATTAGATAATAAAAATATATAATAGTTAGATAACTTATACTAAATAGAGTCTAGAGTAAATTAGGATTAAACTAATTAGAGTATTATTCTAAATAGTATAATTAGATTATCTTAAACTATATAATATAAATTACTATTAATATATAAGTATTATAGAACTAGTAATAATAGATATATAGATAATTATATTAATAACTATCTAAAGAAGTATTCTATTTAATAAAATAAATATATATATATAATAATTATAGAATATAAAGAGTATACTACTTCTAGTAATCTATTCTTATTCTATAATAGGAGTATAATACTCCTATTATTTCTATTCTTTAGATAGTAGGATATATATAACTATATAATTTATTATAAAGGTTTTTATTTATAATATAATACTCTCTCTCTATTAGTTTTATTTTTAAGATTCTATATAATCTTAGTAAGTTCTTTCTTTCTTTATATATAATAATTATATTATAATATTTATTATATCTAATTATATCTAGAAAATAGTATATTCTAAGACTTATAAATAAGTTCTTCTTACTATTACTATTTAAATATTTAGTTTTCTAGTTAATATACTATATACTCTATATTTTAAGATAAAAAAAGAATATTTTATTTTTCTAAATAGAAAGTTATTCTAATATAATAAGTATATATAAAATAGTTATTATTATAATAAAATACTAGTTATATTTAATTATATATATTCCTTTATATATTTTACTTATATTCCTCTAATTTCTATTTTTAATAAAAAAATTAATAATATAGTATAAAAAACTAGCTAAAGAAAAATCTAATATAGATAAAAAGATCTTTCTCTTATATTAGTAAATAACTTAACTTTAAAATAATCTATTTACTATTCTAGAGTATATCTAGTATATTTATAAAGTATATAGATATATTAAGAGTAAGATATAATAGAAAATCTAGTATAGCTTTTAAGAGCTTAATAAGAAAGAGTAACTATTTTCTAATTAGATTCTTAACTTTCTTAAGGCTTCTAAGTAATATATTCTAAAGAAAATCTAGTTTTTAAAAGTTATTTCTAAAATAGATTTAAATTTACTAGATTTTAAAGAGAATTTCTCTAATTTAGCTCTTTTTTTCTCTTTTAGTAAAACTAGTAAATTAAGTATTAGTATTTCTTTAGATATTTAATAGATTTCTATATATTTATTATTATTAGTATATTCTTTCTATTTAACTAAATAGAATATTTATCTATTTTTAACTTTCTTTTTTAGAATTTTTTCTAATTTAAATTTTTCTTTATAGACTTTAATTAGATAATCTTAGTTTAATATATTTTTTAATATTTTTTTAAATAATAAAATATAGAAAACTAGGTAAATATATATTATATCTAGTAATAAAAGTTTATAGTTAGTATTTAATTTTTTCTTAAAAATTTTAAATAATCTAAGTTTTTTATAATCTAATTTATTACTTAGCTTTATTATTATAATATTTTTATAAAATAAATAGATTTTATCTTTTTTCTTTAAGATTAGTTTTTCTAATCTATATTTATTATAATATTTTTTTATTTATTATTAAATAAACTTAAGTTCTATTTTTATTTCTATATATAATAAGTATAGTATTTCTTTTATTAATATAATAGCTAGTATATTAAATTTATTAAATTCTAATTAATTTTAAAATTATAATTTATAGTTATAATTTATATATATAGATATTAATTAGATAGAGTTTTATATTAAACTATTATAAGTAATCTATATTATTAATAATAATTATATTTAATCTTACTTATAGTTAATATATATTTATAGATATTACTCTAGAGTTTAATTTAATTATTCTATTTAATTATTACTTTATAAATAATAAGCTATTAAAAGCTTATATTTAGTATCTATTTATACTATAAGTAATTATTAAAATCTAGAGATAAATATTATTTCTCTATCTAATATAATCTTATTAGATAATCTATAATAATTAACTATATATTATAATAACTAACTATATATTATAAAAACTAATATATAAAGTCTTCTATAAAACTTATTTCTTTATATAAAATAAAATATCTATATTTTATAAGTTTATTAATAACTATTAAAATACTATTATATTCTACTCTAATTATAAGTTCTTTTAATAATAATAATTTAATAATATAATTAAAGAATACTAATTATTATAATTATTTTAATATTAAAACTAATTTTAATTCTCTATAGGGTTTATATTATATAGACTTAATTTATATATAAATATTATATTTTAAAACTATAATCTATATTTCTTTCTATAGATCTAGATAATTATAATACTATTTAATTCTATTAAGTATTTTTTTAATTTTTTAATATTCTAAGAGTAAATATTTATAGATTTCTTTAATAAATATTATTCTAATATTTTATTATAGTTTTTCTAAACTAGAAATAATCTTTATCTAGATTTTAATATATATTACTTTTTTAAATATTATTTCTAGGGTTTTTTATATTAAGTATTTTTTATTATTAATTAAGAATAATTATCTATTTATTTTTAAAACTACTTTCTTATATTTAGATTTCTAACTAAAAGTATTAATTCTTCTATTTTCTAATTCTTTTTAATATATAATTTTATAATTAAATTAAAATAGATACTTAGTATAATATATTTATT
Organism: Clonostachys rhizophaga; assembly: GCA_902077795.2. NCBI lineage: Eukaryota > Fungi > Ascomycota > Sordariomycetes > Hypocreales > Bionectriaceae > Clonostachys > Clonostachys rhizophaga. The sequence goes on from CABFNQ020000752.1 coordinate 129,344, forward strand.
TTCTATTTAATTATTAAATTATAATAAAATATTAAATATTCTTATAATCTATATATATTTTAATCTTATATATTATTTCTAAATAGTAATATTTAAATTTCTTAAATATATATATAATAGTTATAAATTCTTTATTATAAATAGAATATTTAAGTTTTATACTATATAGTTTCTTTAAAAAAAATACTATAGAGTATAATACTTTATTCTTATTTTTTTAACTAATTTATATATTAATTATAAAGTTAAATATATTAATTTTAAGTTTTATTTTTTTTATAGAATTAAATATCTATAGTATAGATTCTAAGAATATTTAGTTTTTAATTTTATTAAATATTTATTATTATTTATTATTCTATTAGAATTTTATTCTTTTTTTAATAATATTATATAAAGATATAGTAATTTTTCTATAGTTCTTAATAAATTATTAATAGTAATTAGTAAATCTAAAAAAAACTTATACTTCTTTAATAATTTTTAGTATTTTCTATTCTTTAATTATTATAATTTTATCTTATTTTATTTATATTTTATCTAGTTAAATAGTATATTCTAAAAAGTTAATTTCTTATATATAGAAAAAACTTTTTTCTAATTCTATAAGAAGTTTTATCTTTTCTAGTTTTTCTAAAACTTAGTATATATATTTCTTATATATTTCTAGATTATTAGAGAAAATTAAAATATTATTAAAATAGATAATTATAAAGATATTAAAATATTTTTAAAATACTTAATTAATTATTTATTAAAATATTATAAATATATTTATTAGTTTAAAAAATATAATAAAATATTTATAAAAATTAAACTTTATTTTAAATACTATTTTCTATTTATTTTCTTTCTTAATTTATATTAGATTATAAGCTTTCTTTAGATCTAGTACTATAAACTATTATTTACTTTATAATTAATTCTAAAGCTTAATAATTAATAGTAAGAGTATTTTATCTTTTTATATAATCTTATTTAACTATTAATAATTAATAACTAAATAGAGTTTATTATTTTTCTTTAATATAAATATTATAGAATTATTATAAATAAAAAAATATCCCTGGTATTATATATTATACCCTTACTTTTTCTTACTAATAAAAAGAGAATTACTCTAAATTATTAATAAGTCTATATAATCCCTAGCCTAGCTTACTCTAGATTACTAATAAGTCTTTATAAGCTATCTAGTATATAAATATATTTATTTTACTAGATAGAATACTTCTTTAGATAGTTATTAATATAATTATCTATATATCTATTATTACTAGCTCTATAATACTTATATATTAATAGTAACTTATATTATATAGTTTAAAATAATCTAATTATACTATTTAGAATAATACTCTAATTAGTTTAACCCTGATCTACCCTAGACCCTATTCAGTATAAGTTATCTAACTATTATAAGAATATTCTATAAATAAAGTTAATAGTTATATATAGTTTTTTATTAGTATATTATTAATATATTTATAGAGTATTTATAACTAGAGTTCTATAAGATTATATAACTTATAAAAATCTAATTCTCTTTTTTTAATAATAGAGATTTTATAATTCTATTAGCTATATTCTAATAGTTCTATTTTAAATTCTTCTATAAATAATATTTCTTTAAAATATTTATATTTCTATAGAATATTTTTAAAATATTCTTTTTATTTTAAATATTCTTTCTACTAGTATTTATACTAGATATCTTTTTTCTTATTTTATTAAACTCTTTATTTATTATTTATTTAGCTCTATTTCTAAATTTCTATACTAAATAGTTTTAAAAATAGTTTTTCTATTTCTTTTTACTATTAATTATACTTAACTTTATATTTTTATTATTATTCTTTTATTAGTTATTTCTAATTAATAAGTACTAAATCTATATTTAAAAGTTATTTTTATTTCTATATCTAATCTAAGATTTATATTATTTATCTTAGTTCTTATTATAATAGATTTCTTATATTATTAGATTATAATATTATTAAAATTAATACTATAATATCTATTTATAACTATAAGTTATTATAGTTTTTTATAATAATATCTTTAAATATTAAGAAATAAATATATTTTTTTAATATTTAATAAAATTTTAATTTTTATTAATCTTAATATTAATATATAAAAATATCTCTCTACTCTATCTAGTTAGTATACTAATTAATTAGTAAATTTATATTTTAAAGCTATAGTAATTTTAATATAACTTTATAAATTCTTAATAGTACTAGATTATAAGTAATATTAAATTTTTTACTTTAGATTTTAATTATAAAATAATTAGTTTTAAAATTAATAATTCTATTATTATATTTAAACTTTAAGTTTTTAATATTTATAATTATATAAATTTCTTTTTTTTTTCTATAATAAATAGAGTTAATTAATTACTATTAGTAAAATATAATTTTCTTATACTTTATAATTAATAAATATTATAAACTAGTTTCTTTTAATCTCTACTTTTATAAGAATATAAATAGAACTTTCTACTTCTATAGCTTCTAGAGTTCTTTAATCTATTATTAGTATTATTCTATACTATAGCTTTATTATAAATAGTTTAGATTATTTTTTATCTAATTAATTTATTCTTAAAGTTTATTTATTAATAATAGTATATTTTATTTATTATATATTTTATTCTATTCTTATTTATTAGTAAAGATAATTTCTAATTTTTTTTTATTATTATTTTTCTTACTATTTATAAGTAAAGATTATCTATATAAATATTAGTTTTATATCTTTTTCTTTTATAGTTATTATTATTTAAAATATAATTTAATAATATTTATATTATTACTACTATTTTATACTAATATTAATATTTCTTATTTTACTTTTTAATAATTTCTATAGCTCTAGTTATAATATAACTTAATATAACTATTATAATTATATATAGCTTAATCTTCTATCTACTAGTAGTTATACTATAGTCTAATCTTATTATTTTTATAGATTTTTTTTTATTTTTTTTTATTAGTTTTACTATAAATAAGAGTATATTCTAAGATTAGATAATATATAACTAGATTATATAATTTTTTTAAAAATATAATTAGTAGTTTATATCTAAACCTTTAATACTATAAGATAAAGTTAAAATTAAATACTTTTAGTCTAAGTATAGATATTAATATCTTAAAAACTCTAATAATAGAAGCTATTTATATAGCTAGATATATAAATAGCCTAGCTATAGCTATAGCTCCTAAGGGGGGAAGCTTATTATCTAATAATAATAACTATCTTTTCTTTCTAACTTAAAGCTTATCTTAATTCAGATTAATTAATTATATTATTAATTAATTACTTAATTAATTAATTACTAGATAACTTAAATAGCTATAATATCTAATATAAATATTCTAATCTCTTAAGATTTAGTTAATACTTCTAATAAAGCTCTTAAAGTAATAATAACTATTATTTAAGGTAATCTAATATAGCTATTTACTAACTATATTTATAATATATCTCTATAATTAGTTAAGGGCCTACTTATAATAATAAAGCTATTATTAACTATATAAATCCAGTAGCTATATCTACTTAGTTTATTACTTTATTATATAGCTTACTACCTATAACTACTATAGCTACTATAGGTATTTATAGAGAATTAAGATCAGTTTAAATAAATACTATATCTTAAGAATAACTATTCTCTTATATAGGCCTATTATAGCCTAATATATAACTTATAGTTTTAGTATATTATATACTATATTAAATTAATAAGAGTAGAAGTAGTTTTTAAAAATTAGTTTATTAATTAAGCTTTTTATATTTTAAAATAGTTTAGATCAGAATATTAGTTAGATTAGATTAGGCTTAGTATTAGTATATTAAAATTTATTTTAATTTAATTTAAATTATATTTATTTAGAAATAAAAGAAAAGTTAGTTATTTAAAATTATTAATTAAGTTTATATCTATAAATATAGTATATATTTACTACTATAAAAATTTTTTATTAAATAATATAGATTTAATATTAATCTAATATTTATTTATATATACTTAGTTATACTATATAATATTATAGATCTTATATTTCTATTTTTAATATAATTCTACTAAAAGTTCTCTTTTTATATAATCTTTAGAATATTTTCTTAGATCTTTTTTAAAAATAGTATAGAATTCTATTCTATAGTATTAATAAGTAAATTATTATATTTAAATTATATTATACTTTTTAGATATTTTTTTATTAGAAAATAGAAAAAAGTTATTTAATACTTTTTCTTATTAATATATAGTATATTAAATATTATAATATATTATTTAGAATTCTAATCTATAATTATACTTCTAGCTAATATTTATATATATTAGGTTTTTATATTTATTACTAGGGTATTAAATAGTATTTATAATATTTCTTTTATTTTTATATTTCTATTTAAGTTCTTAGAGAATATATATAATATATTATTAGTTTCCTTCTAATACTATTTATTTTATCTTTTTATTATTAATTTCTAATATCTTATAGAAGTTTAATATAGATTTTCTAGAAAATATAGATATTATAATAACTATATAGTTTTCTTTCTAAATAATCTTTTTAATTATTTTAAATATTTTAATTTTAACTTTTCTAATTATTTCTAACTACTTTTTATTTTTCCTAATAGATTTCTAATTTTTCTATTTTTTAGATTTTAAGTATTATAATAAAATATATCTAATCTTATTATAATTATAATATTTATATTTCTTTATAGCTTTTAGCTCTATAGAACTTATATATATTTTAAATTCTATAGATAGTAATAGAATTTATTATATCTCTTAGTTAAATTTATTTTTAATATAATTCTAATTAGTATATTTATTCCCTTTTTATTATTATTTTTTATATAAATAGTTATTAATTTATATAGTATTTATTATATATCTAGATAGATTTTTAGATTTATTTATTTTAAAAAGTTAATTCTTAACTTCTTTCTTAAGTTTATTATAAAATATAGCTTTAAAAGAGCTATTATTCTAATCTAATTAGATTAAGATTTCTTTAAACTTAGTATTATATTCTAATATTAATTCTATCTAGTATAAATTCTTAAGATCTTTAGTAGCTTACTATTTCTTATCTATTTATCTAAATACTAAAATAAATATAATCTAAAAATTCTTATAATTAGTAAGAATATTAATAGTTTTCTATTTCTATAAGCTTAATATAGTTTTATTATTATATTAAATTCTAAAATAAGATTAGAACTATTATTTTATAATACTATTAAAATATATTTCTATAAATCTAATTTTATCTTTATTTATTATAAACTTAATTAAAAAGAATTTAAAATATATTTAAAGTTAGATTTTAAATTCTTCTAATCTATTAGTATTATCTAAGAAGAATTCTAAAGGAATTAATTATATTATTTTCCCTTTATTCTTTATTTTCTTTTTTTTAAATTATTTAATTTAGACTATAAGTTATTATATAATCTCCTAAGCTATTAGAGCTTATAAAATATTATTTAATAGTTTAATAAAAACTATTTTATTTTTTTAATATTATATAATAATTAAGATAAAATAATTAGTTAAATAAAAGTTATTAATATATAATAATTAGATAATTTATACTAAATAGAGTTTAGAATAGATTAGAATTAAACTAATTAGAGTATTATTCTAAATAGTATAATTAGATTATCTTAGATTATATAATATAAATTACTATTAATATATAAGTATTATAAAGCTAGTAATAATAGATATATAGATAATTATATTAATAACTATTTAAAAGGAGTATTCTAATTAATAAAATAAATATATATATATAATAAAGCTATTACTAGCCTATTACTTAATTATTATACTGCCCGAGTAATAGATTTATACTTATTAGTTATAGTCTTCCAGTAGGTCTATGCTTTATATATAACTTTATACAGCCTGACGGAGGCCTTTGTTCGTAATACTGAATTACACTGGGCGATGCGACCAGCTCTTAGCAATCCAATTGACCCTTCGGGCGGGTGTTGTGCTGCTACAAATGGTTGATTTCAAAAATTTCGTTCTCGCTAGTTGTGAGGTTTTTGAGCGAGTTCACAGGTGAGGCACACAATCTGTACCCAATCTCCCCTTCCTCTCACGTGACCTCCTCTACGGGCCTCCAACAGGGATTATCCTCCGCGTCTGTCTCTAGGTCCTCGGGGAGGCCAAGTCTCCATGGCGGGGTTTCATCATAGAAAATCCGCTTTCTCTTCTCATATGGATGGCAAATAGTGTCCCACAACTTGCAGCTTTGATCAACGATGTAGCTCTTCAAAACCGGTACCTTTGCGCCCTTGGAAAGCTCGGGACAACCGCAGAGGGCGGATGGACAGTGTTGCTCCTAGAATTCCATGTAGCGCCTAAATTGAGGACTCGAGACCTAAAACTTGGTCAGTGGTGTCCACAATAGAGATCGCTGCTCGGCGCCGTGTCTCCGAGTGTGTCTCTCGGCATATTTAGGTGGCTCGTCTGGTGGTCTCTGATTTTAGCTGAATTCTCAGAACTTAGGTGCCTTCATTTCTACTATACGATCCAGAACAATCCAAAAAAAAACGATGTGACCCAGAAAGACCGGGGAATAGCCTCGAGGGTCGTTGACTTGCAAAGCTTGTAGCCACTTTGGACTAGGCTTCGAGATCCGTGATTTCTAAGCGGCCATTTCTCTGGACCGACGGATCTACCAAAGAACCTTATCTCCTCTATCTTTACTGTTTCCAAGTCGGTCAATGTATGATTCGACGGACTCTATATGCGTCGCGACCCAGAATTATCTTACGCCTAGCCTATCTTGAGTAGGCTTTATACAAATTGGACCTGGTCAGCCATGCAGCCTTCGAATTCCTTCCAAAACGCCCCGGGTCTCGTCCTTTGGGCCTCGCTGGACTCGTTGTGATTTCACATCAGTTCATTTCCATACCACGGCGCCAGGCTTTGGGTGCCATAGGGCCTGGACTGGCACAATGGAGCATATTAGGTTCGATGAACTGAAGTGTAAGTAAAACGCCTTATGCTTTAGTATGGGTATTGCAGATATATTATAAGTTTCAAAGCGGTATTGGCAAAACTTTATATACTTAGAAGTATTTATAATGAGGAGGTTTGATATATTCGGACAAAATCAATTGGATTACTTACTACCAGCTATGAAAGTATATCTCTTCGAAGAGCCTCGTAGGCGTAACTATCATATTTATATGACATATGGAATGATGTTGACACTGCTAGTCCTGTTGTCCCACGACCCGGATGATTTGGCGCTGTCACCTTCGCCCCCCTCCCCCCAATTTGTCACCCACATCTGCAAAGTCATCCCAGAAATAAATTGAAGGAGTCAAATTCTGCTAACAAAAAAAAGGTGCACAAATAGACTTTAATGGTTAAGGCAGACAGTCTGTTTCGAAGTTGCGACGAGTTCCGTAGGTTTACTCAGAAAAAAAAATTCCAGTCTGTGTATATAAGATGGTCCTCCCCAACACTTACACTTTTGCAATACTGACGCCTTTGGAACGCTGACGCCCTTGCAACACTGACGGCTTTGCAACACTGACGCCTTCGCAACACTGGCGCCTTTGCAACACTGACGCCTTTTCAATACAGACAATTTCGCGTGACCACGGGGTTTCGAATTATTGGCTCTTAGGAGCTATATATTAATACCTTTCCAGAACCTAAAACTTTCGTATTAGAGCTAAGCTACACTGGTCGCAGATGTCTGATACGTTTCGCGTGTCACCACATGATGATATACGACTGATACCTAACTTGAAGTCTGGGGTTATTGGTAATGTATATAAGCATATGGATTGGGATGCCTGTGGGCTTATTATTACTATGTTTAACTATCGTGCTATATGAAATTTTATAGCTATTCCTCAGCTTATTTCGTATATTATATCAGCTGAGTAATAATCTTATATGAGGCAGGTCATGTCTGGGTATATACAGTGAAAAGGTGGGAAGATAATACTTGTAAAACATTGGAAGTGAAAATCAAGAAAAGAAGAAAAGAATATAGTAGGCCTTGGGCTGTAATCTAGCTAAACTTCAAAATTCTATAAGGTAATAAAAAAAAAACACTCTGCGACTTTGAATTTATTTTTTCGCCGCCGTTGGGATGATAGCTAATCCGGAAAGTTTTATGCTTTTTGCTGTGGGCGTGTTCTCTTGCTCTCCAGCTGAAATCGGTATTCCGTAATCCTCAAGCTTAAAAAAAGCCACGTATTTTACGAGCGATGGTCTGTGCAACCTTTAAACCTGCCCATCACTTAATCTGTTTCGTGCTTAACGTGCCGCCAGCAACGGCGTTAACCTCGATGCGGGAGGGGTGGTTGCGCCATAAGGTGGTATCCAATATTCCAAAATAGATACAACTGATATAGCCCTTATGTCAAGTGATCACGGAGCTCGAATCGGCTAGACCGAGCATTCTTGAAAAATACATCCCCTGACTATATATGTAGGAGTGTTTCCAGATGTTGCTCATTTCTGAAAATAACATTCTAGTCGTCAAATGTTTCCAAAATGTCTTCAGGCCGTATCCTTGATAACCTTGTGGCTCAAAAAGCCGAGTTCGTTAATCATGCTCGGTCAAAAGTTTATCAATATATTAGATGGAAGGATAGGGATCACTTGATCCGGATAGTTGAGAAGGATGCTTATGGCCCTGGCCAGTATCGAACGCATCGCCCCGGACTGGACTTATATGTATTTGTTCTGGGCTGCTTTTGTACTAAAAAAAAGTACAAAGAACACGAGTTGGACTCGGCCCTGACCGATCCCGTGGTTAATATTGTCTGTGACTGCTATTCAGAGTTGTTACAGGCAAATTCCCACCAGCTGAAAGAGCACCTCATTCAGAAGATTTTATCAAACGACATTATACTTCAGGCAACATTAAAGATTGTTATAGATAAGCTTAAGTCCAAAGGGTTAAGGATCACGGAGTCATCACTAGCAAAGCTAGTCCACGAGACCGTCAGCCAGACCGCCCACACTGCAGCACACTCACATCTCGGGACCACTATCGGCCACAGTATTACCGTTGCTGCTGGCTCCACGGCTGGCCAGTTTCTCATAAACATACTAGTTAAAGCCATAGCTCACCATGTTACGACCATAACCACCAATATCATAGGTAATATCGCGGTGAAAACAGTAGTCAAGGCTGCTGCAAAGAAAGTTTGCATTACTGCTATTACTGGAGTTATTGTGAAAACTATCGCAACGAAACTTGGCTTTACAAGTACAATGAGCATACTACATGTTGTAGGATAGCTGGTCATTGGAGGATATCTTACGGTTAAGCTTATCGGATTACCAAGGGAGATGGCGGAAAAGGTTTCAAACGGCGTAAGCGACACTCTCAATAATAGCTATCGTTCTTGCTTGGAGGAAATTCTGGACGATATCACGGATTCTGTGACTGACCCTAAGAAGATAGCGAGTTTGATGACCTCCGAGATGGTGGATATCAGCGAGTTTCAGAGAGAGCTTGAGAAAGGCACAAATCTTTCCAATGAAGAGCTTTCCGCTCTCGAAAATATCATGGAAAAGGGGGTGCAGAAGGGATAGGCGTATTTTTCTAAAAAGCGCTAACTGGCCTCTCTCCCACTTGCTGGAGGAGTACGATGGTTTGATAAAGCTCCTTACTCGGGCCAGAGAGAGAGGAGACTAAGATGTTTTCATGGCTCTCCTTATAAGCTGCGTAGCGCTTATTTCCGAAGGTAATAAGAGCCTGCTTTTAAAGTTTAAGGATATATTTCAAGAGATTACTTCTGTCAAAGGGAACAGTATAAGCCTGCTTTAATTTACAGAACTATAAATAAAAATCCACTGTTAAAAATACGAGCATATTAACGCCTGCTAGAGGTAGAGAAGGTAGAAACATTACCTGCAGAGCTGCAGAGTATAATCATTATAGTGGCTTCCCATGCTCAGGAGCTGGGCAAAGAGTGTTTTATATTATAGAGACAGAGGTCGGATAGATAGCGCTTAATATATATAGGGATGAGTTGATAGTTTATTATTAGCTGTATATATTCCGTCCGGGGGGGCATAAGCCCCAGAAAGTCTTCTAATGGAGCACAGGACATGCTGAGCTAAACTATACATACTCGAGCGTTTTCTATACTCATTACATCCAAGAGGCACCTCTCTACTCATAGCCAGCTCTACAGTAGTTATCAGTAAAGCACATCCCATGGACATCGATACAGTTAATCTCAGCAGAGCTTCCCTCCAGCAACACTTCTATCTAGTTCATCCAGCATATCATCGGCACAAAGGCGCATTACTTTCAAGCAGTCATCCCGTCAGCAGGAACTATTCCTCTCCAGCCTTGAATTCTCTTGCATTACAGCTACAGGGTAAGTTTAGTATATTGTATTCTGGTGTTATTCTTATCTCCTTATTACTATATATTATAGAAATAGCTAATAATATACCCTTAATTACTAAAACTATACTCTTTTATATCTATATCTAGTTCTAATTAATTAGAAAAATTCTACTACTCTATTAGAAGTTAGTTCTATATAAATTTTATAGAATTAAATAAACTTTATATAGAATTCTATAATTATTCTAATAATAAAGTTATTATAGTAAAATTATCTCTAATTTTACTAGATTAAGCTATTATTCTTAGTAGTAAATTTACCTAAAAACTCTTACTACTTTAAGCTTCTATCTTTTAATAGATCTCTATTAGAATATTAATAAGTACTATTATAGTACTACTCTCTAGTTATACTATAGTAGTTAGATAAGCTATTTACTTAATTACTAAGAAGTTAGTCCCTAAGCTTCTAGTTAAGGTATTAAAATAGACTATTTTATATTATAATTAGTACTTAGTAGTCCTTCTATAAATCTATAAATACTATATCTACTTATTACTATATTCTTTTTCTCCTATCCTTTTATTCTTTTCTATTCTTATTTCTTAATTTCTAATTAATCCTTATCTCCTCTATAACCCTTTACTTTTCCTCTTACTATAGCTTCTTTCTCTCTTTAATTTCTATATTCTTACTTCTTTAGATTTACTAGCTAGACTATAGTATATCTCCTACTATATAATTACCTCCTGATCTTAACCCAGAATACTCTAATCTAGACTTAGAATATTTAGATAAGTTTAATATTAATAATATTTTTAATAATAATAGTTATAAGAGCTCTAAGTATAGAAGTAATAAGACTATCTTAGAAGAATTTCCTAATAATAATAAAATAGACTTTAAAGATATTATTAATCTATTTAGTAGAAATATATACTTATTAGAATACTATTAAAATATAGTAAAAGACTTTAATAAAAGTTATTATAATAGTTAAGATTATAGCCCAGGTAGTAATATTCTCTTAGATATAATAGAAGATATATAGAAAGAGTAAGTAACTAGTTCTACTCTTAATAGGCTTTTAATAGTTTATACTAATAGGTTTTATTTATAGGTTCTATAAGATTATTAACTATAACCCTAAAGCAAGTTATATATCTCTTTCTATAGAGATATTATATAATTTCTTTAACTAGTATTTAAATTAAAAAGTTAATAAAAATAGTAGAAAGCTCTATAGAATAAAGAAGAAAAGTTCTTTAAATATATACTGAAAAGTATTCTAACTATATATTAAAAGAGCTATTAATAATAAAATTAATCTAAAATTAAACTAGAAGATATATAGAGTAGGAACTTTTTATTATATTCTTTCTTTAGAATACTTTCTAATATAAGCTTCTAAACTCTTAAAGATCTAGCTAAAAAGTATATACTAAGTAATAAGAAGTAGATAAACTACTATATTACTATTAAAGATCTATTAGAGTAGATTTAGATAATACTAAGTATAACTAAAAAATCTTTTTAGTTAGAAAAGATTTAAATTCTTATAGTTTTATTTCTTCTTTTACTTATACTTACTAATACTTACTCTATATCTATTTTATATCTTTAATTTAGTAATATTTATATAGTATTAATATAGAATCCTAAAGGTAGTATATATAATATCCTTACTTATTTTACCTTAGCTTTTATAAAGATATATCTATTAGTAATTCTATAATAGTTTCTAGTAGAATCTATTAAAATTTAGTAAATAAATTTTTATACTAATAAAAGATAGGGAGTAAGATCTATTACTAAAGATCTATTAATCTATTAATTAGAAATTTAGATTACTCTATAAAAAATATCTATTTATTTAGTATTTAATTAATATTTCTAATATTCCTACTAGAAATATTATTCTCTTAATATCTTAATAAGATTTTAACTAAAAACCTAATTAAATAAGATCTTATTAAGATTCTTATTTATACTATTTACTATTTTTAAAATTTATTTTACTAATATATTTAATCTTAATACTATATAATCTATAATATTATACTAAATATAATAGAGTTATTTATCTATTTTATTTAATATCTATTTATTATTTATAAGTAATACTAATATATTTATATTAATAAAAAGATAGAATTTTATTTCTAAAATTAATATCTACTATTTATAGTAATCTAGAGAAAGAAAATTAAAATAATTATATAAGCTATTAATAAACTTATATAGAATTAGAAGAAACTATATAACTATATATTATTATAATATATTATAGAGCTAGTACTATATATCTCTCTATCTAGAACTAATAGATTATAATACTAGATATATTAGTATATTATCTATATAAAGTAAGGAATATATATTTATTTATAGAAAAAGTATAATTAAAATAATAACTAAAAGAAGAGTAATAATATTAGAAAGAAAGTAGTAGAGACTTATAACTAGCTATAGATAAATAGTATATATTATTAGTAGTTCTTTTCTTAAAGAGCTATAAGTAATTAGTTTAGAATTAATATAATTAGAGAGATTATTAATTCTATTAATTATTTATAATTTAAGATAGCTATAGAAAAAGTATAGAAACTCTTTAAAAAAGAAATAGCTAAAGAGAAATATAAAATATAAATAATAATTTAAATTAGGAATAACTAGTTTAAATCTAATAGATAGTTTAAGTTTATTAGCTAGATAATATATCTATAGGAGCTCTCTATTATTAAGCTCTATAGTATAAAGTAGAATATTTAGAATAATAAAATAGTACTATAATTAGTATAAAAAATAATAGAATATATATTTAATTAGATATAGATAATTATAATAGCTATTAAAATAAGTAAGATTATATTATTTAAGATAGTTTAAACTATTCTAAAAGGGAAATCTAATTAGCTATTTAATAGTAGAATAGAGAAGAATATATAGAAGTAGTATATAAATATATTTAGATAGCTATTATATATTATATATTATATAGATAAAATAGCTAATAATAAATAACTACTATTTATCTTTATAATAGTATAAGATAACTATTAAGATAAATTTATTAAAACTATATCTAGTAAATATAAGTAATAAAATAATTAGCTTAGTTAGAATAAATAGAATCTATATTTAATTATAATAATTAATTAGTTTAATTATATATTAAAAGGGAATATATATTAAAATATACTAATAAATAGTTTTTTTTTTTTTATTAGTTTTACTATAAATAAGAGTATATCCTAAGATTAGATAATATATAATTTAGTATATATTTTTTAAGAATATAATTAATAATCTATACTTAAACCTTTAATACTATAAAATAAAGTTAAAATTAAATACTTTCAGTCTAGATATAGATATTAATACCTTAAAAACTCTAATAATAGGAGCTATTTATATAGCTAGATATATAAATAGCCTAGCTATAGCTATAGCCCCTAAGAGGGGAAGCTTATTATCTAATAACTATATCTACTTACTAAGCTTATTAATTATTAATTAATTACCAGATACCTTAAATAATAATAGCTATAATAGCTATATCTAATATAAATATTCCAACCTCTTAGAGCCTGATTAATACTTCTGATAAAGCTCTTTAAGAGATAATAACTATTATCAGAGATAATATAAGATAGTTATTTACTAACTATATTTATTATATATTACTCTAATTAGTTAAGGACCTGCTTATAGTAATAAAGCTGCTTTTAATAGTATAGATCGAGCAGCTGTATCTGCTTAGTCTATTACTTTCTAATAAATAGTTTAATTATTATAAATATTTAGAAAAATAAAGAGTAAAAGTCTATATTTAATTATATATAGATCTACTTAGTTATAATTAAGATAGTATAAATATTTATATTATATTAATTATACTATAAATAGAAAATATAAATAATCTAGTACTTATAAATAATAGATATAAATAATATATATAAGAAAGTAGAGAGTATATTCTATATACTATATAGTAAGATAGTATAGTTTATAATATAAATATATAAAGAGTTTATAATTAAACTAATATTATTAAACTAGATCTTTAAGATATAAGTATATAGAATAAATATCTATTATAATATACTAGATAGTAGTAGTATTAAGTAATTAGATAATTATATAAGCTATAGAATAATCTAGTTCTAATATTATAACTAGTAGAGATATTATATATACTTATATAAGAAATAGAGAAACTACTTAAAATACTAATACTAAATATAATAAATATAGTAAATAGATTTTTAGAAATTAAATAAAAGTAGTTTAAGAATAATTAATAGTATAATATAATAAATTATTTATTTCTATAGAATAAGTATAATATATAGCTATAAATAGAGAATAGCTAGATATTTAAATAGCTTATATAATTTATATTATTATAGAAGATATAAATTAGTATAAATACTAATAATAATAAGTATCTATTTAAATAAAGTATTATTTACTAATATATTAATATATTACTATAGTTCTAGAAGTAGATATTTTTATTAATATATATACTATTAATATTAATATATATAATAGAGATTAATAGAATATAGATATAAAATATAGCTAATAATAGGTTATAGAATATCTTCTATAATTAGAATATATTATTCTTTATAATAATATATTATAAGAATATCTAAATTAATAATTATAATAAAATAATTTATTACTATTTATTATATATAATTAGTTCTCTATTAGTATAATATATATAATTAATTCTATTATTCTAATAGAAAGTATAGAATATTATTAAATAGTATAATAGTAAACTTAATATATTTCTCTAAATAGATAAAATAATAAAGAGAATAATTAATATAGATAGATCTATATAAATAGTATTAGAGCTTAAATTAGTATAATTAGTAGATTATATATAGTAAATTCTCTAGTAGTATAATAAATAATATATAGAAATTAAGTTTATAATTATTAATTAGTAATATATTACTATTACTATTACTAATTACTATCTAAATAAAGCTTTCTATATAGAGAAAAATATTAGAAAAATAAAAAATAAAAAAAATAATAATATTAATAGTATTATATTAGATTATATACTAAATATATAGATAAAGTATAGAAACTATATTATTAGTATAATATATATAAGAGAGCTTTAGTAACTAATATTTAGAATAATATAATAGTAGATTAGATTCTAATAGATTAATTAATAGTAATATTAGTTTCTTAGGTTTAATATATATAAAAGAGAATAAATAGTAATAGAAAAAATAAAGTAAATACTAAAGATAGTAGAGCTATATTAGAAAAATAGTTAGTATTATTATTTCTACTAGCTATAGTAGATATCTATATATAAATAGCTCTAGATAATACTAGAGCTAGATATAGTATTCTAGAGCTAGTAAGAAAAGATAATTTAAATAATTATAATAAAAGCTAGTTTAATAATATATATTATGAGTATAAATAGAGATAAAAGTCTGATTTTTATATTATTAATATACTATTTACTAAATAAGATAATAATTATAATTATACTACTTATTATATTATATATAGATATATATAAATAATATAAAGAAACTAGAATCTTAATATATATATAATAAAACTAGAAGCTAAACTAAATTATTAATTTAATATTTATAATATCTAAATTAATAATTATAAAAGAATTTTAGAATTTTATTTAGTAGTTATAGATATAATAGCTATTAAACTAAATAGTTTTAGATAAATATTATATAGTTCTAGATAGAGTTAGATAGTTCTAATTAGTATTAATAGTATTAGAAAGAGTTTTATAATTATAGAGAGTATAATTAGTTTTTCTAATAGTAATACTTCTACTAAGAGAGAAGAATATATTCCTTATAGAATATAAATTATAAGATACTAGATATATATATACTATAGTCTAATATAGTAGAAGAATATTATATACTTAGTAATAGAATTAGAAATATATTAGAGTAATAGAAATAATAAGAAAGTAGATAATAATAATATTCTTAAACTTAATTAGATTAGAAAAATAATAATATAGTAAAAGATATAAATAAACCTAGATTATATAATTATCTATATATAAATAATTATAATTATAAAGAGATTTAGAATAATATTTAGATATAAAATTTTCTATAATAAAATAGAAATATAGAAGATAAAGATAGAGAAGATATAATAAATAAAAGAAATAAAGTAAATTAATTATAATAATAAATATATTAGAAATAGAAATTAATATACTAGATATATAGATAGTACTATATATAAAGCTTTTATAATAGCTCTAGAACTATATATAGAAAAGTAGATAAATAGAGTAGAATAAGTAAATAAACTAAATAATTTTTATTAGTTTAGAAGATATAATAGAGAGTAGAGAATTAGAAGGAGTAATATAGAATAATATAGATATAAATATATTAGTATTTATATAAATATTAAGTTATTAATATCTTCTACTAGATAAAATAATAAATAAATTATAGCTAGAGTTATATAAAGTAGATAATATACTATATAATATATATATATTAGTACTAGATAAATAAAAAAACTAGAATTAGATAATAGAGAGAATAAAAAAATAATAAATATATAAAGAATATTTAGAAAATAGTAATAATAGAGTATATTAATAATATAGTTTAGAATTAAATAGATTAAAAAAGATATAGAGAAAATAGAGTATTTCTAATAGTAGTTAGTATAATAAATAAACTAATACTTTTTATATAGGGGGAATAATTATAATATTAGATTATATTATTTACTAGAGAGTAAATAAGAAATTAGTTTTTTAGAATAGATTAGATTAATAAAAAAGAATTATTTTTAAAAGAGAAAAATAAAAAGATTTAGTAGTTATTTTTAATATAGATTACTATAGAAAATATATAGATAATAAAGATTTATTAAAAGGAAAGAGAAATAGTTCTAAGAGATAAAAAGATAGAAATATCTATATTCTAAGCTAGTAGTAGAAGTATATACTACTAGGCTTTAGTTTATACTAAGATAATTAATTACTATTATAAAAGAGCTTTTAAAGATAGATAGAATAGAGATTAATCTAGATAATAATAAGATAGTATAGTAATAGCTTAAGAATAAAATTAATTAAAATAGTATTAAGAGTAATACTATATATTAATATATTTCTATTTTATTTACTAGATTAGAAAAGATTTATATATAAATAGAATTAAAATAGATAATATAATCTATTAGTATACTAAATATTTTTTCTATATTAATAGAATATCTAGACTATTTATATTATTACTCTAGCTATATAGCTAAGAATATCTATAAGCTTTTCTTTAAGAATAATATTAATTTTAATAAACTATAGAAAAAGATAGTAAGAATAGATAGTATTATATCTATTTAGTAAAACTATATTTAGAAAAGATTAGAATTAGTATATAGAAATATTTAGTATAATAAAGATATATAATATTATAATAATCTATTATAATTTAATAATATATCTTAATTATTTCTAAACTTTTATAAACTTAATATTAATAAAGACTATATTTAATAGTAAATAAAATATAGTAAATAAAGAATATCTTTTTACTATTTTACTTAGCTTATTTATTACTTACTTTAGTATTTTTATCTATTACTTAATATTATTAGATTATTCTAAGGGAGATTAATTAATCTCTTTTTCCTTACTTTTACTTTCTTTAGTAATTCTCTCTTTTTATTTAATATAAATACTTTTTATTTTTATTCTTTTACTCTATATATCTTTTACTCTTCTTACTATATAGAAGATTATTAATAATTATTAGAAACTTACTATATTTAGTATTATAAAACCTCTATATAAAGTATACTATATTTCTAAAAAAAAAAAAAAAAGATCTTATTATAATTATAGATATTATATATAGCTAGTTTATTTTTTTAGAAGTTTATCTTTTTTAATATATAAATTAATAGTTTAATAACTATAAAGAATTCTTTAGAGAATATAATAAATTAGAATAAGCTAAATAGAAAAAAATTTAAAAGCTCTTTAATATAATTAGAAATTAAAAATAAACTAAGAATCTTAAGCTTATAATATATACTAATAATATTAAACTTAGAGATTCTAATTATAATATAATATATAGACTATTTAAAATTATCTATTAAATTAATTACTTTTATCTTTCTAATACTTATTTTTTTTAAAACTTAGAAAAGAATATAATTAAGATCTATATAATATAGAGTATTCTATAGAGTAAGAAAATAATAAGTATATATATTAAAAACCTTAATAGATATATCTTTTATTAATAAAGCTTATTATATATCTTTAAATCTATTTACTAATACTATCTCTATATACTTTTAAAAGAAAATTAAAAAATAAGTAATTTCTATATCTATAAGATTAATACTTTATACTAGTAAGAAATATTAATATTTAACTAGATCTAAGAGTTACTCTAGTTATATATATAGAAATCTATTATTAATTAATAATTAGTTAAAGCTTATAAAGATATATAATAATTTATAAAATACTCTAGATATAAAACTAGAGTTTATATTTTTATTAAGTATAGAGTAAAGCTTTATATTAAAATTAAAGATTTTAATAGTATAAATATAGCTAAATAATAAAAATAGATAATAAATTATAGAGATAAAGATAAAGAGATATTAAAAGATAGAAAGAAGTTTAAAAAGTATTTCTTTAGAGAATTAGAAATAAAGAAATATATTAATAGCTAAAAAAATTAATTTTAAAAGATTATTAAAAACTATCTATATTATTTTATATTAAAAAATATTTTAAATAAATTTAATTTCTTTTAATTTTTATTATATAGCTATCTATTAATATATTTATTCTTATCTAGCTAGATATTTACTATCTATATAGAATTTAAAGCTCTATAGTTATTAGATATAGAGATATTTTATATATAGTTTTAAAATCTATAAACTATTAAATAATTAGAGTAATTAATATAATAGCTTACTTATTTATCCCTTATAGATAGCTAAATAAAAATAATAATATTAATATAATAATCTATATATTATCTATCTTTAGATTAAATAGTATACTAATATTACTAGGTTTATCTAGAGATAATATAAACTAAATATTCTATCTTAGTAGTACTATTCTCTCTTATACTAAGATAGTAAAATCTAGTAGAATTTTATAAATAGTATAATAGATATTATATATACTTATATATTATATTATATTCTCTAGTTTCTAAATAGTATTATTTATTTTCTATAGATATAAGTCTAGAAAGAATTCTACTTTCTTATATATATTCTTATATATATTTAATATATATATTCTATTTAGAAATTAATTACTCTTAGATATTAGTTAGATATTAAATAGTTATTATATTATAACTAGAGTAATATATCTCTCTAGATAAAATCTATAGTATAAATAGTCTTTAATATTAAGCTTAAGATATATATAACTAGCTTTATTAATAAGATAATATCTAGCTTTAATATATTTATTTATTATTTAAAAACCCTCTTAATAAATATAATATAATTCTTATTATATATTTTTATAATATTAATTTTTAATAACTTAATATACTTATATAATATATCTATATAGTTATCTACTACTTAAAGTAGTTTATTAAAATAGCTTACTTTTAGTTCTATTTTTAGTTTATATATAATAAGCTCTTTCTAAATTATATATTTATTATAATAAGTAAATAATTCTATTTAGAAAGCTATAAACTAATACTATCTTTCTAGAGATATTCTAATTATATTATATAATAATATTTTATAATTCTCTATCTCTAGATTTAAATTTACTATTAAATTAGTTTATTCTTCTATTTCTATTTCTAGATCTTAATCTATTTAATTTCCTACTTTCTAATCTATTTAGTTTACTTATATATTCTCTTCTTTTAGTATTTCTATTCCTACTCTCTAATCTATTTAATCTATTAGTTCTACTCTCTAAACTTTCTTATTTACTCTCTCTTCTATTTCTATTTCTACTTCTACTTCTACTCCTACTTTTACTTTCTAATCTATCTAATCTATTTAGATTATTTAGTTTTTCTTCTCTAGAGAGTATTCTATCTAAAATAAATTATTTAGATTAAAACTCTATTTTAAAATCTACTATCTTTAATAATTATATACTTCTAGTAATATATTATCTAAATTATATATATAAAATAAAGATTTCTATTTATTACTATTTATTAGTTTATATTACTTAGTAAAATAGAAATAGAGTTTAATTTACTAATTTATAATATTCTATATCTTTATATCTTTAGTATTTAAATTATTATTTTTAGCTTTATTCTTATTCTCTAAAATAAGTAATATAAATATATAATAGCTTCTTTTTATTTAGTTTAAAGAAATTACTAGTATAAAATAATTAGAACTATAGAGTATCTTAATTTCTATTAATAGCTAGCTCTATTTAGAAGATTTTATAATAGCTAATTTAATATAGACTAAGTATTTAGATCTTTTAAGTTTATTTATACTATTATTAAATCTCTTTTAATCTCTAGTATAGAAAGATACTATTATATATATAATAATATAATACTTATAGAATACTATATTATTATTAATTACTAGTTATATTATACTTTAATAATATATATAAAAATAGAATAGATCTTATAGAAGAACTTAAGAAATATATAGTTTAATTTATAGTTTTTCTCTATAAAGGAGTAGAAATAGATAGATAAAGAAAGTATATATATAATTAATAGAATAATTTATATTTTACTCTAATTTATTCTATATATAGAGATATTACTAAAAGAGTAAAAAAAAAAAAGAAAAAAATAATCTTTACTATATAATAATTAGTAGAATTAGAACTCTATTCTATATATAGTACTAGCTAATTATATAGGGAAATAGAAATAGTACTATTATTAGTAATAAATAAAAACTATTTATAGAAAGAAAAGTATATTAGAATAGAAAGAGAGAAAGTAACTTAATTATAGAATAAGAGAAAAAGAAATAATCCTAGGATAAAAATAAGCTATATAGAGAATAATTATATAATTATATTCTCTTTAAAATCTCTTAGTTATTTAGATTTAGAGTTTACTTTTAAAGTTAATAAGTAAAAGAGCTTATCTTTATTAGTAGCTTTTATAATATACTTAAACTAAATAACTTATTAGAATTACTAATAATATTATATTTAATAGATAGAAGTATTAATAATAAAGAGAGAGGGAAAAGTAAATATAGAAATAAGAAATAACTAGTAAGTATTAGTTATTTTATCTAGTAATAAACTATATAATTTAAAACTATTAATAGATATTTATCTATATCTAGAAACTCTCTAGTTATTATATAATATAGAAAGAACTAACTCTAGAGTAGGAACTATTAAAAAATAAAGAAAAAAGTAATTAAATAAATAGTAAAAAAGAGTAAATATAGAAAGCCTATAGCTAACTATAGTCTAATATAAATAAATATATAATTAGAATAATAGAGCTATAAAGTAAATAGTATAAATTAAGTTAATTATATATACTATCTAAGATTTACTCTATTAGAATTAATATATATCTATAATAAAATACTACTATTATATATATATATAAATAATTCTATAACTATATATAACTCCTATTATTAAATACTAAATAAATAAGTAAATAGTAAGTATATAAACTATATTTTAATAAAATCTTAGCTATTTATATCTTATAAATTAAACTATTAAAAGCAGTAAGTAATTCTACTAGTAGGTAATCTATATTATTAGTATTTTATACTAAAAACTCTAATTATATAATCTATTTATAATATTATTACTTAGTATATATTAAACCTCTTTTTATATAATTTCTAAACTACTATAGTTTTTCTATTTATTAAAAATATAATAATAAGTTATAAATTAATTATTCTAAGTATATATATACTTTTCCTAGTATTTTCTAATATTATAGATAAAAAAATACTAATTTTATATATTTTTATAAGATTTAGTTTAATATACTAAATATAGCTAAATAGATTAAATAGATTAAATCTTATTAAGATTTTATACTCTACTTATATTTCTCCTTATAGTACTATTAATACTTATTATTAATAACTACTAAAGATATAATATTACTATTATATAATACTATTTAGAAAGAATAAAGTAAAGATTATATTTATAGAACTATAGATAATATATAAATATATCTATAAATCTTTTAAATTAAATAATAATAAAGTTAAAACTAAGTATTCTAAGAATTATAATAATATAAAGTAATATAATAAGCTTATAACTAATACTAAAAGAGCTAATATATAAATATTTACTAAAGAATTACTAATTAATAGTATTATAATACTAAATAGTATTTATTTATAGATAGATAGAAGTTTATAATACTTATTATAGAATAATACTAGCTAAATATTTAATAAACTAAGTATTTAAGATAATAATACTCTTCTATTAATATCTATTAAACTAAAAATATTTTTTTTATTAGATAGAGTATCTAAATAATTAATTATAAAAACTAATAAGTTAATAATAAGAACCTTTAAACTAGTAAAAATAATATCTAAAACTATTAAAACTAGAGAAACTAAATTAATAATAAGCTTCTTTAAATATAATAATTTAAATAGTATATTATTAGACTAAGTATAAGAATATATTTATCTCTTATAGATCTAGTTTAATTAGATATTTAATATATTATTAAATATTAAAAATATTCCTATAGAAAACTTCTTAAAAGTTTTCTATAAATAGTAAAAACTAAAGTATTTAGTAGAACTAAAGATAGTATATATATAGAAAACAGAGATTACTTATCTAAATATAATTACCTTATATATATAATTTAAAAGTACTTTTATCTTTTAGTATTATATTTAAATAGTTAGTATATACTCTTTATATTTCTCCTATTCTATACTAAAACTAGATATAATAGTAAAATTATATCTTAATAAGATTTTATTTAAACCCTAGCTAGATTAAACCTTATTAAAATATCTATTATACTCTTTCTTATTTTTTAATAATAAGATTAAAATAATAAATTAAGATTTACTAATATATCTTACTAGGTATAAGTATTATATAACTAGCTTTTAAAGCTTTAGTTTATAATTTTAATAATAATAATAATATTCTTAAGATATTAGAAGAAGATAGTTATTATATTTAGAATATAAATATCCTAACTAACCTAAACTATATAGAATTAAAATATCTAATTAAAGATAGATATAATTTACTTATTATTATATAAAAGAAATTAAAGTTTAAGTAAATTAAATCTAGTTAGATTATAAAGAAACTATTTAAATATTTAGAATAAATTAATATACTAATTACTATTATTAAGAAAATTAAAATATCTATATTTATTATTATAATAAACTTATAGCTTTAGCTAGTAGATATACTTAAGGAGAATAAGATAAACTCTATAATAATAATTATAGTAAATACTATATAGTTTATAATCTTTAGATCTAGTTTTATATAAATAGACTAGAGTATTCTAATCTAGTTAATTAATTTAAAATAATCTTTATAATATCTAAAGGGTATTAATAATATAATATTTAGTAATTATTCTTTTAATAATTTATATAGAGTTCTTATATTATTTCTCTATATTATTTATAATTAGAAGAATACTATAAATAAGCTAAGTAATAGATTAGAATAAAATACTAAGCTAGATAAATTTTAATATATTCTAATAGCTATTTCTAAAGATATAGTAAAGAGATATATTAAAAAAAGTATTTTATCTAGCTTAATCTTTAAATCTATATAAAAATACTTTTTTATATATATCTACCTAGTATAAGATTATAAAATCCCTAGTAATACTAGTATTAGTTATACTAAGAATAACTAGATTAACTTCTATATAGTAATTTTTAAAATATCTAGCTTATACTTCTCTACTTATTTATAAAATAAATTCTTTTTCTAGAGAAATATAAATCTCTAGAATTCTTTATATTCTAAAGAATATATATATATTAAAGTATATACTAATCTTATTAATCTATAGAGAGATACTAAATATCTATTTTTTACTATTAAATTTAGTAATATTTATATATCTAATATTAATAAGTATATTAAATAGTTAGCTATTATAAATTATTATAAGAAAGCTAAAGAGATTATATTTTCTACTAAATAGAATAATATAATACTAAATACTAAATACTAGTTTATACTTAATAAGTTCTTTAATAGATTAAATATAAAACTAGATCTCTTTTTTAAAAAGATTTATAGATATATAGATCTAGATAAATAAACTATATTATAAAGTAATAATCCTACTATTAAGCTCTAATTCTATTAGGCTATTAGTAAGTTAGATCTTAATAAGATTTTATTTAGACTTTTAATTAAGATCTTATTAAGATATTCTCTCTCTCTCTAATACTATTCCTATTATAGGTTTACTAATATATATATTAATAGATATTATATAAATTAAATAAAATAAAGAAAAATATATTAATATTACTATACTTAGTAGTAAAATAGAACTTAGTAAAAATATAATTATAAGTAGTACTTTTAAGATTTACTACTACTAATATATTTATAATAATATAATAAAAAAGTATATTTACTTTTTAAATATATTTATATTAGAAAATATTTAAAAAGCTATACTATTTAAAAATATATTAGATCTTAGCTAAAGATAAATTTATACTTTAATTAAAGATATTTATAATTTTTATTAAAAAAATACTAATAGTAACTAATCTATACTAATAATATAATAAAAGTTTAATTTTAGATTTACTTCTTTTAAACTATTATTATTCTAAATATTTATAAGTATATATTCTAGTTTATACTAAGATATATATAAATTTAATTAGAACTTAATTATCTATATATATTTTTTAACTAAGATAGATTTTTCTATATAGAGAACTAGAATCTTTAATAAAAATAAATAAAGAGCTTTTCTTAGTAGAGTAATAATTAATCTATTTAATAAAGAGATAAGTTTTTTATTATTTTATCTAGTACTATCTACTAGATATAGTACTATAAAATCTATAAATATCTTAATAAGGCTTTATCTAAAGTCTAGCTAGATTAAATCTTATTAAGATATTTATTATATTCTCTACTCTTTTTTAAAGCTATTTCTAAATTATAGCTAATAGAACTAATAAGCTATTTATAGATAGTAAAAATAATTATTCTAACTATATACTTAACTTTTTACTAGTATACTTTTAAAAAAATTAAGAACTATATTAAGTTTATAAATAAAATCTATATTAAATAATACCTAGTATAGATTACTATTAATAAAGAAAATAATAAATAAGATAAAACTATTAAATAGTTATAATAAATATAATAAGTATATAAAAATCTTCTGAAAATTAACTCTAACTATATTAATCTAATAGAATATAGAAAGATATATAATCTAAAAGAGATAGATATAATTCTTATTTAGTACTTCTATAAAATTCTAAAAATAGAGAATATTAAATAGAATTTCTTTATTCTTAATAAGACTTAAATAATATAAAATATCTATAGTAATATTATATTTTTTCTTAAGTATATAAAGTATAAGTATATTATATAGATTACTAATATAATATTATATTTATTTTCTTATAATATAAGAGCCTCTTTATAATTAGTATAAGATATTTATAGTATATAAGATATTAACTTTAATAATATAGATCTTAGCTAAATAGAGAGAATATTTAATTCTAAATATAATTCTAAGTATTCTATAAATAAGTTTAATAATATTAAAGTAAAGAAACTCTTTACTAAAAATATACTTAATATATATCTAGAGCTACTATTATTCTTTTAAATATAGTTAAAGTATAGATAATTATTATAGCTCTTTAATCTATTTTTATTTATTAAAATAGGAAAAACTATATAATAATTAATAGACTTTTTAGCTAATTTTATAAAAGTAATTATAGAAGTATTTAAGGTTTATAGAATATTAAATACTATAGTAATTATAATAGATAATAGTAAGACTATCTACTATCTAGAGATAGATATTATATCTAATTATATTACTATTATTAAGTTAGAATTTAAATTAGAATAACTAGAAATTACTTAAAAAATATATAGAAAAGCTATTAAGCTAAAGTCTGAAACTAGTATATAAAAGATAATAGATAAGTTTATTTAAAGATCTAGAAAATAGGCTAAAAAGTAAATCTAGTTAAATTAAAGCTTTAGTATAATATAAAAACTACTATTAGTTTTAATAGATATAAGGAATACTATCTTCTTTAACTCTAATATATTAATAATAATCTTCCTTAATAAAAAGTAGTTTAAATAATTTAAGAAGTTTCTAAGTATAATAGTTTATACTAATAAGATTATACTATTATAAGCTAAGAAACTTATTAAGATCTTTATAGTTAAAACTAAGTTTAGTATTAATTATATTATATAACTTACTAGATTAAACCCTCTTATTAGATTAATATTTTTTTTTATAACTATATATAAGTTTAAGCTAAATATAATTCTAATAAATCTAACTAGTATACTTTTATAGTTAATAGATACTAATTCTATATTAGTATTTATTATTAATAAAATAAATAAAATTATATATATTAGGAAGATTAAACTTCTTATCTATATTAATACTCCCTAGTTATAGATATAAATACTATCTTTCTATTATTCCCTATACTCTATATATATATCTATTAGAGATTAAATTAAATAAATATCTTAATAAGATCTTATCTATTTATATAGGCTAGTAAGATTTTATTAAAATATCTATCTAACTTTAATAATTATACTCTAGATATTAGAACTAACTATAAGATATTATAGGTATTTTATAATAATTATAATCTTAACTAGATATAATATAGAGATAATTAGATTAACTAATTATACTAGAGGGTAATAAAAAATAATTAATACTTTTAATAATAAAATAAATAAGTTAAAAATTCTTATAGCTAATATCTAAATACTTTTATATAAAATAAATCTCTATTATATCTATTATTATAATATACTAGTAAATCTAATTAATAGTTATTTATTACTACTATAGATTAAGAAATATTTTATTTAGATTAATTAAATATATATTATAAGATAGTAGCTACTTAAGTTAAAACTTCTTCTTAATCTAGTAGAGATAGTTTAGATTTATAATAAGTTAGAAAAAAAGAATTTAAAAAGTAGAGATTATATTTCTATCTATAATATTAATATATAGAATATTATAATATAGATAGTAATAGCTTTTAGCTATATATTAGCTATATCTATATCTTAGAAAGAGCTTTAAGATTTTAAGAGCTAGATTATAACTCTCTTTATAAACTTAAAGTATAGCTAGAGGCTTTTATATACTAATTTATACTTTAGAGCTAGTAGAGTTATTTATCTTATAGCTATATAACTTCTTAACTATATAATATACTTAAGAGCCTAGTAATATATATTTCTAAACTATTCTTTATAGCTTAAAGGGAAGCTTTATAAAATTAAAATATAATTAATTAGCTGCTTTTAGTTATTATTCCTAGCTATAAGTATATATATCTATTATTACTAGGGAAATTTTATATCTAGAGCTTAAAGAATAGTATAAATTATAGTAGAGGGAATTTTTAATGTTTAGATAGAGAGTCTTTTTATAGTAGAAAATATTAAAAGAAAATATTATTAAAGTAAAATATATCTAACTTTATTATAGTTATAGTACTTATATTTTTCTATAGTTTCTAGCTCTATAAGCTCTAAATATAATCTAAATACTATAAATAGTAATAGAATTTATTATATTCTATAGTTAGATTTATTACTAGTTTTAATATAGTTCTAACTATTTTATTTTTTTCTCTTTTATAGTTTTTATTTATAAATATAGTTATAAATATATACTACTATAGCTATATACTTAATTAAATCTTCTAATTTATTTATTTTAAAAAATTAGTTTTTAACTTTATTCTTAAATCTATTATAAAATATAGCTTTAAAAGAGCTATTATTCTAATCTAATTAAAATATATCTTCTCTGAATTTAATAGTATAATCTAAAATAGCTTTAGTTTATTAAAGATTCTTTAACTTCTTAATTACTTATTACTTATAATTAACTTTTCTAAAAACTCTTATAAATAAAATAATAAAGTTATTATAGCTTATAAGAATATTAATTATTATCTAATCTCTATTTTCTAGTTTAGTTTTATTTTTATATTAAATATAAAGAAATATCTAGAATAATTATTCTATAGTACTAGTAAAATATATTTCTATAAATCTAATTCTATTTTTATTATTCTTAAGATTTATTAGAAAGAACTTAAAGTAAGCTTAGAATTAGATTTTAAATATATCTAGCTCTTAGATATCTTTAGAAAAAAGTTCTAATAATATTAAATAAATAATTTCTTCTTAGTTTTTCTAATAATTCTTTTTAAGACTTTTAATATATAATATAAATTTTTTTTTTTTTTTTTTTTTTTTTAAAGTTTTTACTATATACAAGGGATTAATATCCCAAGATCAGGCTATATATAACTAGATCTATATAATTTATTTTTAATAAAGTTTTAGTCTATATCTAATCTTTAACTCTATTTTTTTTACTTTTTTATTTATATAAGCTAAGGTAAGATAATAGCTTCTCTAAAAACTCTAAAAAGAGCTTACTAAGTATATAACTTAGCTATAGGCCCTAAAGGGGAATACTTATTATCTATAATTAACTATAATACCTCTCTAAGCTTATTATTACTAATTACTAACTACCAGACCTCTTCTTATAATAATAATAGATACCTCTAATATTATTATCCCCTGTAGTCAGAGCCTGGTTATTATAAGCAACCAGGTCCTTATATATATAATAGTTATTATTAATAATAACTATTAGGATCTCTTTTTAGATATTAATTATTTAAGCCTATAATCTATTATAGGTTTACTTATAGTAATAAAGCTACTCTCTCTTATATAAGCCCAGTAGTTATATCTGCTAGGACTATTACTCTATCTTCTTATAGCTAGTAATAATATAGAGATAGACCTAATTATTAATATACTTATAAAGGACTATAATAATATCCCTCTAGTACTTAATTACTACTATAACCCAAGTTACTATATATAGTTCCAGCAGGTAATATACTGAGTTAAGTTAATCCGGGCTAAGGTAGCTCTTTAAGTTTAATATCTATTTTAGTTAGTAATATCAGGCAGAAGAGAATTAAATCAGATTAAATTAAATTATTAAAAAGTTTATTAGAGTAAAAAGTTAAATTAAATAAGATTAATAAGATAGTATTTAGGATTACAGCAGGTTAGTTAATTACTACTATAGAATATTTAAAGAAGAATATAATAGCTAATTACAAAGTTACTATATACTAATTAAAAGACCAAACATAGTTTCACATAGTAGTAAATTTTTTAATTATTTATTAAATAGTTAGTTCTTTTAGAATATTATTCTATTAAGCTAGAGTTTCTAAAGTAATTATAGTATCTTTTTATTATTATATAGTAGCTAAGATAAGATAATTAGCTAAATAAGAGTTATTAATATATAATAGTTAGATAACTTATATTAGATAGGGTTTAGAGTAGGTTAGAGTTAAACTAATTAGAGTATTATTCTAAGTAGTATAATTAGTTTATTATATAGCTATATAATATAAGTTACTATTAATATATAAGTATTATAAAGTTAGTTCTAATAGATATATAGATAATTATATTAATAATTATCTAAAGAAGTATTAAGCTATAGAAATAAATATATATATATATTAATATATTTACTAAAGTCTTTATAATAATCTTTACTTAAAACTTTACTTAACTAAGGTAAAGTTACTCTAATTAAATACCTAGGTAGATTATAGTAATCTACTTTATATATAACTTCCTATAGCCCAGAGATAGTTTTTATTTATAATACTTAAAGAGCTTTCTTTATATAAATATAGCTTTTCAGTCCTTTAGTACTTATTTAATTATTTATTTATCTCTCTAAACTTAATAACCTCTGTTTTAAGAATCTTAAGCTTATATATAACTTACTATATACTCTTTATAATTTAGTTAATATCCTTAATAATTAAGCTTAGAGAGCTACTCTAATAGTATTATACTTATCTCTTAAGATATTTAAACTATAAAGCTATCTCTTTTAAATTAATTAGGATTTTTAACTACTATAGAATAGAAAGTTCAGAGGATAATTCTAATAATATTAATATACTTATTTATATATCTAGCTTTAAAATCTTACTCTCTAGGTTTAGAGAGATAAATCTAGCTCTTTAAAATACTTCTAGTATATTTTCCTTAGTAAAAAAGATATTAAATACCTCTAGAAATATAGAGAAAAAGTCTTTCTTTATAATATATATAATCTAGGTCTTTATTAGATATTTAATTTACTAGCTATAGGTTTTTTTAATAGGCTAAAATAGCTAATATCTAGTAGCTAGAGTAGGTAAAAAGAGTAAGAAGATATATAGAGAGTAATAATATTATTCTCCTTATAGTATTTTTTAAATTCTATAAAATAATAGCTCTAATAGCTATCTAGTATAAGAAAATAATATTTATCTTTAGTTCTAATTTAAATATTTTTATTAAAGTACTAAATCTAATCTATAGTAATTACATTTAAAATCTAGCTATTTTTACTAATAGAAATCCTCTAGTTAGATAGTAAGTTTAATTCTTAGATCTAGAATAAGAGATAATATTAGCTTTTAACTACTAGAAATAGTAGAATTATCCAGCTAGCTATATTAATTATCTAAATTAAAGAAATCTATTTCTAGTTATTAGATTATACTAATTTAGATCTTACTACTTAATCAGAGTATATAATTATAGTATAAGTATTAATCTAGTTTATTAGAAAGCTAGCTTTATTAATATTATAGATATTCTTATTAAGAATATTATACTTACCTATTATATTCTATATAAGATTAAACTATAGTTAGATAATTTTAGAATCTTTATATAATACTCTCTAATAGTTATATTTATAAAATAGAACTATCTTAAGTAGTGGTTAGTACTTAATAAAGTAAGAAGCCTAATTAATACTAATATACTCTATATTATAGTTATATAGCAGGAGATTAGCTATATCTTCTATCTTAATAAGCTATAGTAAAAATATATAAGAATCTAGATTAAGAATTCTTTTAATAATAACCTACTCCTTTAGATTAATAAGATTCTAATTATTATACTGAAAATCAGCTTGAGAAGTATTACCTTACTTATATTATACTAAGGTTATATAATATAATATTATAGATTACTATAGCCTATTAGAGACTTAATTTTAAATCTCTCTTTAAAGCCTGGAGAACTAGAGTAAATTAATACTCTTTACTAGTATATAATATACTTTATTATTAAGTAAATTAAGATTAAAGTTAGAAGATAGAAAAATTAGGAAAAGTAGTATATATACTAGTTTAGTATATATACTAGTAGATTATATTATATAAATATATTTATTTTATTAATCTAGATACTCTCTTAGATAGTTATTACTATAATTACTACTATTTTTATTAAAACTAGTTTCTTAATATTTATATATTAGTAGTAACTTATATAGTACTAAGATAACCTGATTATACTACTCAGAATAATACTCTAATTAGTTATACCCTAACCTACCCTAGACCTCTATTAACTATAAATCGCCCGACTATTATAAACACTTATATATAAATTTATAGAGAGCATATCTACTTATTGATCCGGTAGCACGTCCGTTCGTTAGGCGCTATTCCGAATAAGTATCTTGGCGATCTCTAGATACATCGCTATATCATTTCAGGAGCTAATTACCAATTAGGTCGTGCATAATGTCGAGGCTGCGCCAAGCATTCCGTTTTGTCTGGGTTAGAAACTTAAAATATAGGCCCTTTCCGCGGCACTAAACTTAGGCGCCTAGCGGATCTAGACCCTTCTGATGGCAAATAGCCTTCAGTGGCTACGGCCGGCTTCGGAATAGGCATAGGGCAGGGCTATTTATTCATAATTTAGCACTATTTAAAGGGGCGACAAAGCATTGTCGCGAGCTGACTTTCTGTTCACGAAGTAGTTTCAAACATTGAAAGAGAATATTTTGTTTCTGAATTGAACTATGGAGCAACCCCGGCCCAGGCCCCTCAAACTGCTGTCTCTTGACGGAGGCGGTGTCAGGGGATTGTCCTCTATCATAATACTGAAGGCTCTCATGAAAAGCTTGAATAGTAGTTCGGAGATGTATCCATGGCGAGAATTCGATCTCATCGCTGGTACAAGTACCGGAGGTCTCTTGGCGATAATGCTAGGCCGACTTCGGATGTCTATTGATGAATGTGAAGCTGCGTACGCGCAGCTCGCCACGGACATATTCACCCCACGTAGGCATCGAGCTAATTTCTTGGGCCAGTCGGTCGATTTTCTTAAGGCCAATGGAAAGTTTGATGAACAACCCCTTGAAAAAAATTTGAAGAATAATATCAAAGATGCGGGTTTAGACGAAGAGGAATTTCTTCATGACATGAGAGCCGACTCTCCTAAGGTGTAAGTCTCGGACCCTATCACTTAATTCCTGCCTGGAGTATTCGTTATCAATCTAACACCAGATCTTGGGGCCAGTTTTGTTTGCGCAACTCAGGTTGCTGATAATTCCCATGCACTCATTCGTTCTTACGACAATCCTAGATCATTTGGGGACCTTGCAGACGTTAAGATCTGGGAGGCTGGTCGAGCAACATCAGCAGCCTCAACTTTCTTCGACCCTATTACCATCGGCCAAAATGGGGAGAGATTTGCAGACGGTGCAATACATTACAATAACCCTATTCGGCTTGTGTTACAAGAGTCGTATGCGCTCTGGCCAACTGGAGAGCGGCTTCTAATAAGCATTGGTACTGGTAGCGCTCCGGGTAAAGCAATCGATTCCAGCTTGCTGAACTTGGTGAACCAGTTAGTTCACATCGCGACGGAGACAGAGAAGACCGCGCGCGAGTTCTTACTAGATCACGAAGATATGGTAAAGGCGGACAGACTGTTCAGATTTAACGTATACCATGGGCTTGGGGATATCGGTCTGGATGAGTCCAAAGAGATCGAACAGATCTCTGCGAGAACCCGAACGTACCTGAGGGATCCAGAAGTTACTCGAAAAGCAATAGCATGTGTCAGTGCAATGAGGGAACTAAGAGGTGCTAGTTTATCTTTGTAACTTACTTTGGCAGAAGATGAAATACTGATCTCAATAAAGTAGGGCCTGATATCCCTTCATCTGAGATACAATCTGCGGCTCGGTTCATCGCAGTTCAGTGCAATCAGTGCTTGCAACGTATGTTCCCCTGCCAATGTTGTTGAGCTAGACGTGCTGATGGCTTGGAAGCAATTTATTTTAATAGTCTCTACTCTGAGTGTTTGAATTGTTGGTCCCGTGTTTGCGATTCTTGTACTGAAGCGCACAATGGACACTGTCTACAGAGAGTAAAATCGGTCAGAACAGCAGGCATTTCGCCTGAATGGGGTTCTGATACGGAATGTGCTTCTTGCAATAACCGAGTCATACTTGGTTGGCATTGTTCTCAATGCAGATTCTCGATCTGCCTCACCTGCCACTTAGCACCTGCGCCAGGCTACCGAGAACAGAGGACGAAGGTCTCCATCTTGTTCTATGAGCATCTCGTCAAGCATCTGAACACCAATCATGCGGCGACACTCATGACTTGTGTTCGAGGGGAGCTCTTCTTCCTTAGAAGCCTACCGTTAACCGCCTGCCAATGTCGTTACAATCCAAGAGTAGTAAACCATTGTAGCACGTGCTATACTGGTAAGTTTGTGATTCTGAGCATCCAGTCCAAGAAGTTGCTCATACTAACAACAACTTCCGAAATTCTAGCCATCTATCTTGAAGACGCTCTATGGGAATGTCACAGTTGCCATGAAAGCCTAGGCTGGTTTGCTATCATCTGTGACGCATGCAACAACAACGAGGAATACAAGGCAAAACATAATCCAATGCATACTCCAAAGCGATACATTTACTGCCATGAGAGTTCACTTGATTATGGAGACACATCGGACCTTGCAGTTTGCGCTGAGCCTGGTTGCAGTAAAGGTTTGATTACTTCGGCATTTGATATATATATCTCTACATGTAATAACCGTTGGACAGGAATGACATACGCAGCAACGTCAACCCACCCACATTCAACGTTCTATTTCCTCTATTCCAACGCAGGTCTTCAATACAAACAGGACTTCGCATACAATTGGTGTCCTTATAACAGATTGCGCCAAACAGCCGAAATGGCAGCACAACAAGCTGCTGTCTTGGCGGCACAACAAACACAAGCAAACACAGACATTCCAAGGAGACCCCAAGGGTCAAAAGAAGCGGATACTGGGTGCCGGATGTTTTAGACGGGCCGCTTGCTAAGAATACTCAAGGGATGTAATATATAGCTTAGTTAGCCTAATCCTCTCCAGAAGTGGGTTATATTCCTATCCACCAATCTCTGTACAAGTAACAGAAAGCCAATAATCAGCTAAAAAACTACCAAGCTACACCCTTATCCTAATAGAAATAAGTAACGCATTCTAGTAGAAGCCACCCTAGAATAATAGCCAGAATTATATATAGTATTATACTTTACCTATAGCATTATGCTCTACCCCCGGCGTTATGCTCTATATACAGTATTATACTCTACACACGGCAATATACTCTACCCACGTACAAAGTTATAATTAGCCTGTAGTATTATAGTTTATCTATAATAATTTACTTTACTCACGTACTATAATTTACTTATACTGAGGTATTAGGATTAGGTTTATCTATTATTATATAATTAGTCCTTATTATTAATTATATATATAATCCAGGCCTATCCTATTATTATATATATAATTAAGTCCTACTCTTACTAAGTATCTAAGTTCTTCTATAAAATTAGTTTATATTAAGTATAGTTCTTATCCTTTTCCTCCTTAGTTTTATTATTATTATTATTATTATTATTATTATTATTATTACTATTACTATCTTTATTATCTCTATAATAATAATAATAATATTTATTATAGAGACTAAGCTATTAGTAGATTATTATCTCAGTATTAGTATTACCTTCTATTATACTATCTAACTTCTCTATAAAATCTCTAGAAAATATATAAACTCTAAGAAGTTCTAGAATAAATATTTTATATAAGATATTTAGATTACTATCTATAGCTATCTAAACCCTTAGAACCCTTATATCTCTAGAAAGATCTTATATAGTACTATTACTATAAGGAAAGAGTATTAGAATAGGCTAGATAATATATATATATAATACCTTATAGATATTTAAAAGGTTAGAAAGCTTATCTATAATAGTAAGTACTATAATATAGAACTTATTCTCTTTTCTAATACTATTAGATAAATAGATCTTATTATAATATCTAAAGAGGCTCCTAGAGATAAAGATATAAATTCCAGGGCTAAAGATATCTACTATTACTATTAGTAGTTACTAGATATAGATCTTTTTAGCTAAAATACCTTTAGGAAAACTAAGCTTTCTACTAAAATACTTAGCTATTTTTATTAAAAGTATTAACTCTATATTAGTATCTATTCTATTTTTAGCTAGAAAGTCTTTAATATCTCTATTTAATATTATTATAGCTAGGCTTAACTAATAATCCTATTTATAGATAAATAATACCTATTAGTAATTCTATAACAGTTCCTAGTAAGATCTATTAAAATTTAGTAAGTAAATTTTTATACTAGTAAAAGATAGGGAGTAGAATCTATTATTAAGGGTCTATTAATCTATTAGTTAGAAATTTAAATTATTCTACTAAAAAAATCTATTTACCTAGTATTTAACTAATATTTCTAATATTCCTACTAGGAATATTATTTATCTGGTATCTTAGTAAGGCCTTAATTAAAAGTATAGTTAAATTAGGTCTTATTAAGATTCTTACTAATAATATATAGTAGGGTATAGGGTATAGGCTCCAGGGTAGGTTATAGGGTATAAGAGGATAAAGCTAATTTTTAGATAGATCTATTCTAAATATCTCCCTGATCTCTCTGATTATACCCTTATACAGACAGATTATTATTAGGCTATATAGAAAGCTATAGCTCTATATACTCTATATAATTCCAGGCTTATAGGTTTCAGATAGATCTATTCTAAATACCTCTCCCTATAATTCTAAATTATATCTACTACCTGATCTAGTATAGCAGTTAGATAGCTATACTATCTAATATTTTAGATAGATCTAATCTAAATATCTCTCCCTATAATTCTAGATAATATCTATAATTAATCTATTAAAACAGATCTACTTTTACTACTTACTTAGAATTATTACTAGATATACTACTTAATATTTAATTCAGATAAATCTATTCTAAATACCTCTCTATAATCTTAAATTATATCTATAACTAATTAGGTATTATAGTTTAATATATCTATTCCTTAATATCTTAGATAGATCTATTCTAAATCCCTAACTAGGAATCTAAACTATACTAACCCCCTAACTTTTTATATAGATCTATTCTAAATAACCCTCTCTATAATAATAGAAAATAATTATTACTAATTAATTTAAATAGATCTATTCTAAATAATCCTCTCTATAATAGTATAAAATAACTACTACTAATTAATTTAGATAAATCTATTCTAAATATCTATATATAGTAAGAATACTATCTATATATTACTAAATAGCTAGCTATTCTTAGATAGATCTATTCTAAATACTCTTTCTATATCTAGACTATAAGAATAATCCCTATCTATTAGTAAATATACTATTAGTATATTATAAAGTAAAACTACTCTTAAATAGATTTATTCTAAATTAACTAGATTTATCTATAGATATTCTATATACTACTTATATATTCTTAATATACTATTCTTATCTTTTAGCTACTAATTATACTATATACCTTCTAAAATTCTAATATAAAACCCTATATATCTATATACTATTCCAGTCTCTTCCTCTCTATACTATATATATTCTCTACTAATTCTAATTCTAACTCTATACTATAGCTTAGTTTATAATTTTCTCTTTTCCTATTTTATATTCTTATAACTAACTATTTTAGTTTTAACTATCTCTAGTCTATCTTACTTTTCCTAGTTCTATATCTATATTTTATTATCTCTATTTAATATTCCTTATATAATCTCTTTCTCTTTCTATTTTTATTATCCTCTATATTCTCTCTCTATCTATCCCTTCTTTCTCTAGCTATACTCTCTAGTTATAATCTCTCTTCTTATAAACCCTACTATCTATTTTAACTATTACTTAGTAGATACTTCTCTACTTTTCTTAGAATATCTATCTGGATCTAGATCTATATTCTATCTTCCTTCTTATTAGCCTTTAGCCTCTCTATATAATCTCTTTCTCTTTCTATTTTCTTTATCCTCTTAATTCTCTTTTACTCTTTACTAACTCTAGCTAGCTTTACTTTTTAGTTATAATAGCTTCTTCTTAGCTTAGATATATATAACTAGATATATACCTATTTTTAAATAGATTTATTCTAAATTATCTTTCTAATTCTTTTTAAATAGATCTATTTTAAATATCCCTCTCTATTTCTATTTATCCTTTATTATCTATCTTCTTATAGATCTATTACTAATATAACTCTTAGTATTCTAATCTCTTACTTTTAATTACTATTCTTATATCTAGAAGCTTAACTATTATAGTTAGAATCTATATCTAGAGAAAAGTAGAAAAAACTATAGTAGAAAAAGCTATAGTAGTAAAGGCTATAGTAAATAGTTTAGTATATATTAAATCAGAATCTACTCTACTCCTAATACTAGGATTAAGTATATAGCTAGCCCTTAGAGCTATATCTAAGGAGAAGAAAGCTATAATTTTAAAGTCTATAGTAAAGAAAACTTCTAAGCTTATACTAAAAGGATAGAGTAGACTAAGGATTATAATATACCTAAAGTCCTAGTAAGCTATACCTCCTTCTAATCCTAACCTCCTATTAGATAATAATAGTAATAACTAACCTCTTATAGATATTAATAAATAGACTGAAGAATATATAAATACTAAGGATAATAATATATCTAAAGATTATTACCTTATTAAAGATAAATCTAAAGATCTCTATATTAAATACTATAATTATAAGTATCTTAGTATCTAATATATTATTAATAAGTCTATAAAGTATAAACTTCCTAGCTATTATACTAAAGCTTTATTTATATCTATTATTACTAAGACTAAGATTAATATCTATAACCCTAATAGTTAGATTATTCTCTATAATATATATACTAAGGCTTAATACTCTCTAGATATCTACTATATATATACTTAGCTTTCTAAGATTAATTAGATTAGAATACTTACTATATATATCTAATTCCTTATAGTAGAGTTACTTAAGGTTTTTATTAATATAATCTATAAGTAGATACTAATCTCTTTTCTCTTTTAGATAGATCTAATCTAAATACTAATAAACTAAATAGATATAGATATTTATAGTTTAGCTATTATACTACTCTGATATAGTATAAATATTACCTTATAGCAGATAGAGTTTAATAGATTCAGTATATTAAGATTAATATTCCTATATAGCTAATTTAATCTATATATATTATCAGATCCTAAGACTATTAATAAGTATAGATAATTTATAAACTAAGCTTAGAAAATACTTTATAAATTACTAAGTCTTATTAGTTTACTTAAGATTTAGTTATCTATTATTATATATTTCTTAAAAAAGAGTACCCCTATATATAAGATACTCTTTAAAATTATTAGAGATTTACTAAAGCCTATATTTATTCTAATAATAAAATCTACTATTAATTATAAAAAACTAGATATTCCTAACTATATCTATATTAAAATAATAGTTCTTATTAATACTATTCAGATTAATATATTCTTACTAAAGGATATTAATATAGAAGATAATATTACCTATAGTTAGAACTAGCTTACTAAGTAATAGTTTTCTCTCTACTATTATTCAGATAGTAATAATAACTATCTTAATCTTTTATTCAGCCTAAATAATATTAACTATATAGTACTACTCCTATAGTATAGCTATACCTACTATAAGCTATATAGTAAGTTTTATACTCTATAGGTTATAGAGATAAAAACTATAGATAACTAGTATAGATATATACTAAAAAATCTTATCTTCTTTACTCTTAAATTAATATTAAATACAGACTTACTTAATAATACTATTACCTACTTATATATAGAGAGTTATAAGGTATTTAAGGATATATAGTATATCTATTAGTATAGTCTTCTTATAAGTAAGCAGATAGAAGCTACTAATATCAGTATAGATAAATACCTTATCTATATCTATAAGAATATCCAGCTTAAGTATATTAAGTTAAATAAGGATAATACTAGAGTTATAGCTAAGGAGGCTAAAGCTAATCCTACCCTTATTACTACTAATAATAATACCCTTATCTGGGTATATTCTACTATAATCCAGAGCCTCTTAGATATATATCTCTGTAATATATACTATAAGTTCAGTATCTTATATAATATAGAGAACTAGGAGCTCCTATTAGTTATTCTATAATAGTTCCTAGTAGAATCTATTAAAATTTAATAAGTAAATTTCTATACTAGTAAAAGATAGAAAGTAGAATCTATTACTAAAGATCTATTAATCTATTAGTTAGAAATTTAAATAACCCTATAAAAAATATTTATTTACTTAGTATTTAACTAATATTTCTAATATTCCTACTAGGAATATTATTTATTTAGTATCTTAATAAAGCCTTAATTAGAAGTCTAGTTAAACTAGGCCTTATTAAGATCCTTATTTATACTATCTACTACTTTTAAAATCTACTCTATTAATATATATAATCTTAATACTATATAATTTATAGTATTATACTAAATATAATAGAGTTATTTATCTATCTTATATAATATCTATTTATTATTTATAAATAGTACTAATATACTTATATTAATAAAGAGATAGAATCTTACTTCTAAAATTAATATCTATTATTTATAATAATCTAAAGAAAGGAAATTAAGATAGCTATATAAGCTATTAATAGATTTATATAGAATTAGGAGAAACTATATAATTATATACTATTATAATATATTATAGAGCTAGTACTATATATCTCTCTATTTAGAACTAATAGATTATAATACTAGATATATTAGTATATTATCTATATAGGGTAAGAGATATATATTTATCTATAGAAAGAATATAGTTAGAATAGTAATTAGAAGAAAGATAGTAATATTAGGAAGAAAGTAATAGAAGCTTATAATTAGCTATAAATAAATAGTATATATTATTAATAGTTCTTTCCTTAAAGAGCTATAAATAGCTAGTTTAGAGTTAGTATAACTAAAGAGACTATTAGTTCTATTAATTATTTATAATTTAAATTAGCTATAGAAAGAGTAAAAAAACTCTTTAAGGAGAAAGTAGCTAAAGAGGTATATAAGATATAGATAATTATTTAAGTTAGAAATAACTAGTTTAAATCTAATAGATAGTTTAAGTTTATTAGCTAGATAATATATCTATAGGGACTCTCTATTACTAAGCTCTATAATATAAGATAGAATATTTAGAATAATAAGATAGTATTATAATTAGTATAGAAAGTAATAAAGTATATACTTAACTAGATATAAATAATTATAATAGCTACTAAGATAGATAAAGCTATATTATTTAAGATAATTTAAATTACTTTAGAAAGAAAGTCTAATTAGCTATTTAATAGTAGAATAAAGAAGAATATATAGAAGTAGTATAAGAATATATTCTAATAGCTACTATATATTATATATTATATAAATAAAATAACTAATAATAAATAATTATTATTTATCTTTATAATAATATAAAATAATTATTAGAATATATTTATTAAAACTATATCTAGTAAGTATAAATAGTAGAATAATTAATCTAGTTAGAATAAATAGGATTTATATCTAATTATAATAATTAGTTAGTTTAATTATATACTAAAGAGAGATATATACTAAAATATACTAATAAGCAGCTTAGCTATTATAGATATCTAGAAAGATAAAAAGTAGAAGTCTATATTTAATTATATATAGATCTATTTAGCTATAATTAAAATAGTATAAATACTTATACTATATTAATTATACTATAAGTAGAAAGTATAGATAATATAGTACTTATAGGTAATAGATATAGATAATATATATAAAGAAGCAGAGAGTATATTCTATATACTATATAGTAAGATAATATAGTTTATAATATAGATATATAGAGAGCCTATAGCTAAGCTAATATTACTAAACTGGATCTTTAAGATATAAGTATATAGAATAAATATCTATTATAATATACTAGATAGTAATAATATTAAATAATTAGATAATTATATAAACTATAGAATAATCTAATTCTAGATATTATAACTAGTAGAGATACTATATATACTTATATAAGAAGTAGAGAAACTATTTAGAGTACTAATATTAAATATAATAGATATAGTAAATAGATTTCTAGAGATTAAATAGAAGTAGTTTAAGAATAACTAATAGTATAATATAATAGATTACTTATTTCTATAGAATAAGTATAATATATAGCTATAGATAGGGAATAGCTAGATATTTAAATAGCTTATATAGTTTATATTACTATAGAAGATATAAATTAGTATAAATACTAATAATAATAAGTATTTACTTAAATAAAGTATTATTTACTAATATATTAATATACTATTATAGTTCTAAAAATAGATATTCTTATTAATATATATACTATTAATATTAATATATATAATAGAGATTAGTAGAATATAAATATAGAATATAGCTAATAGTAAGCTATAGAATATCTTCTATAACTAAAGTATATTATTCTTTATAATAATATATTATAAAAATATCTAAATTAGTAGTTATAATAAAATAATTTATTACTATTTATTATATATAGTTAGTTCTCTGCTAGTATAGTATATATAATTAGTTCTATTATTCTAA
Organism: Clonostachys rhizophaga; assembly: GCA_902077795.2. Taxonomy (NCBI): domain Eukaryota; kingdom Fungi; phylum Ascomycota; class Sordariomycetes; order Hypocreales; family Bionectriaceae; genus Clonostachys; species Clonostachys rhizophaga. The sequence goes on from CABFNQ020000752.1 coordinate 171,924, forward strand.
TAGAAAGTATAAAATATTATTAGATAGTATAATAGTAGATCTAGTATATTTCTCTAGATAAATAAGATAATAAAGAGAATAGCTAATATAGATAGATCTATATAGATAGTACTAGAGTTTAAATTAGTATAATTAGTAGATTATATATAGTAAATTCTCTAGTAGTATAATAAATAATATATAGAAACTAAACTTATAATTATTAGCTAGTAATATATTATTATTATTATTACTAATTACTATTTAAATAAAGCTTTCTATATAGAGAAGGATATTAGAAAAATAGAAAATAAAAAAAATAATAATATTAATAGTACTATATTAGATTATATACTAAATATATAAATAAGGTATAAAAGCTATATTACTAGTATAATATATATAAGAGAGCTTTAGTAGCTAATATTTAGAATAATATAGTAATAGATTAGATTCTAATAGATTAACTAATAATAATATTAGTTTCTTAGATTTAATATATATAAAAGAGAATAAATAGTAATTAGAGAGATAAAATAGATACTAAAGATAGTAGAGCTATATTAGAAGAGTAGTTAATACTATTACTTCTACTAATTATAGTAAGTATCTATATATAGATAGCTCTAGATAATACTAGAGCTAGATATAGTATTCTAGAGCTAGTAAGAGAAAGTAATCTAAATAATTATAATAGGAGCTAGTCTAATAGTATATATTATAAGTATAAATAGAGATAAAAACCTGATTTTTATATTATTAGTATACTATTTACTAAATAGAGTAATAGTTATAATTATACTACTTATTATACTATATATAGATATATATAAATAGTATAAAGAAGCTAGAATCTTAATATATATATAGTAGAGCTAGGAACTAAACTAGATTATTAGTTTAGTATTTATAATATCTAAGTTAATAATTATAAAGGAGTTCTAGAACTTTATTTAGTAGCTATAAATATAATAATTACTAGATTAAATAGTTTTAGATAAATACTATATAGTTCTAAATAGAATTAGATAGTTCTAATTAGTATTAATAATATTAGAAAGGGTTTTATAATTATAAAGAGTATAACTAGTCTTTCTAATAGTAATACTCCTACTAAGAGAAAAAAATATATTTCTCTATAAGATATAGATTATAAGGTACTAGGTATATATATACTATAGTTTAATATAGTAAAAGAATATTATATACTTAGTAATAGAACTAGAAATATATTAGAATAATAGGAGTAATAAGAAAGTAAATAATAATAATATTCCCAGGCTTAATTAGATTAGAAAAATAATAATATAGTAGGAGGTATAAATAAATCTAGATTATATAATTATCTATATATAGATAATTATAGCTATAGAGAGGCTTAGAGTAATATTTAGATATAAGATTTTCTATAGTAAGATAGGAATATAGAAAGTAAAGATAGAGAAGATATAATAGTAGAAGAAATAGAATACTTAGGGTTAGGGTTAGGGTTAGGGTTAGGGTTAGGGTTAGGGTTAGGGTTAGGGTTAGGGTTAGGGTTAGGGTTAGGGTTAGGGTTAGGGTTAGGGTTAGGGTTAGGGTTAGGGTTAGGGTTAGGGTTAGGGTTAGGGTTAGGGGTAGGGTTAGGGTTAGGGTTAGGGTTAGGGTTAGGGTTAGGGTTAGGGTTAGGGTTAGGGTTAGGGTTAGGGTTAGGGTT
>CABFNQ020000754.1:0-29542 GCA_902077795.2 Clonostachys rhizophaga
GACTATCTGGAGAGAACATATGCTGGTGTCTTGGGAAAGCTGGTTGGAGTCTATCTTGGCCGCCCTTTCGAGCAATGGACCTACCAACGAATCTTGAAAGAGCTGGGTCCAATCCACTACTATGTTCACGACAAGGTCAAATCACCGCTGGTGGTGACCGATGACGATGTCTCGGGGACATTCGTCTTTATACGAGCCTTGGAAGAACATGGCATCTCGGCCGACACCAACTTCGAAGCTATTGCTGAAGACGTTGGGAGGACCTGGCTGAACAACACTGTCGAGAAGAAGTCTATTTTCTGGTGGGGAGGCCGAGGCATCTCAACTGAACACACGGCGTATCTCAACCTGAAGCACGGCATCAAGGCGCCCGCCAGTGGCTCCATCGAAACGAACGGCAAAACAGTAGCCGAGCAAATCGGCGGCCAAATCTTCATCGATGGCTGGGGTCTGGTGGCTCCTGGGAACCCTTCGCTTGCAGCCAAGCTGGCCCGCGCGGCAGCATCTGTTAGCCACGACGGCGTCTCCGCAGAGGCCGCAGTCCTATGGGCAGCCATGGAAGCTGAGGCTTTCAAGTCCAAGGACGTCAATCATCTCCTGTCTGTGGGACTAAGCTTCATATCAGATGAATCACCACTGAGGAGGCTGATTGCCGACATCCGACAATGGGCAGAGACCGACCAGGACTGGGAGAAAACCCGTCAGCGGATCGAGGATAATTATGGCTACGACAAGTACAAGGGTCCATGTCACGTCATACCGAACCATGGTCTCATGATACTAGCCCTTGTCTATGGTGGCGACAGCTTCCACAAAGCAATGCACATTATCAACACGGCTGGTTGGGACACAGACTGCAACTCTGGTAACATTGGGTGCCTGGTGGCTCTGATGCATGGAATGGCCAGTTTCGAGGGTGGCCCTGACTGGACTGGTCCATTGGCCGATAGAGCCTTGGTCTCGAGCGCAGACGGAGGCTACTCTGTGAACAACGCCGCACGAATCGCGTATGACGTGGCCAACAGCGGTCGACGGCTTGCGGGCCAAGACGCTCTGCCTTCACCCAAGGCAGGGGCACAATTTCACTTCACCCTGCCGGGAAGCGTGCAAGGCTTCATGGTCGGCGAGAACAAGTCCCCTGGAAGCGCCGTTGACGTGCATCAGGAGGTGGATCACGCCGGACGTACAGGGTTGGCTATTCACATTGATGGTCTGTCGTCTTCCTCACCTCCCGTCGAGGTCTTATCGCAGGTATTCACGCCAACCGAGGTACAGACCATGAAGAAAACGTACGATCTCATGGCATCCCCGCTGGTGTACCCCGGGCAAACAGTCACTGCGGCACTCAGGGCCGATGGCTCCAACAGTCAACCCGTCGCGGTGAATCTGCGGCTGAAGCACTACACCGTTACCGACACTCTGCTGACGCGAGATGGGCCATCCACCACTCTGGCCCCCAACGGCGAGTGTACGCTACGGTGGCAGATCCCAGACGAGTTTGACAGCCTGCCTATACAACAGCTTGGGCTCGCATTGACTTGTGCCGCTGAGGGAGATCTCAAAGGTGTCTTACGGCTTGAGTCGCTCTCGTACGGTGGGACACCGAATACCGTCCTCAAGCGACCTTCCGCCCTCGCGGAGCTTCCTCGTGAGCTCACCAGGCCGGGTGTACTCTTCAGCTTTTGGTCACGGGCATGGATCCACAACCTTGATACGTTCGCCCTCAGATTCCCAGAGTTCTCCTTCTGGATCGCCCAGGATCATGGCGAAGGCATCCTCACGACGGGAGCAAGAGACTGGACAGACTACACCCTGACCGTGCCGGGACTCATGGTCAGCTATGGTAGCGCGGGCGTGGCAGTCCGAGTGAGAGGCCTGAACAGATACTACGCCTTCGTCTTCAAGAAGGGCGCAAAGGAGGTGGCTGTCGTGAAGGCAAGGGACGAGTCTCGGACAGAGCTTGCCTGCGTGGAGTACCCGTGGGATTTGGACACGACGTACTCGGTCCAGGTTCGCGCTCAAGGGGCAACTATTACCGCCTTCGTCAATGGCACGCAGGTTGTCGCCGCAAATGACGACGAGTATGAGGGCGGTGGCATTGGGGCAATCGCCACAACGGGGAGTGTAGGGATCCACGAGTTCCGCGTCGGGCCTTGTTCTTAGTCAAGTTCTTTCTCTATTCTGTTCAGAGCAGCACACGTCCATGTCTAGCCTATCGCGCCTAAAAGTATGAGACGTTATAGCTTTCTAAAATCGCTGCTGCAATAGTCAATAATATATGGCCGTTTATTCTGAAGACCTTGGAGGCTGGTTCTACGACAGCTAAGTTAAAGGAGCACGGCGCCCATAGACAGGCCCAAGGCGTGATAGTTGTGATGAACTACTACTAGTCAATTGCTGAAGTACACCCTTCGAGTCATTTCGGCCATGATTCGAGAAGTATTCCAGGCAGTAATAAACTCCGTATGGATATGTATAATATACTTCACTTCAGAGAGTAACATGTCCAGCTTAGGGGTCTCTATAGTGTGACACACTCCAAGACGTCTTATGTCACCTAAGAACAAGCAAATAAACGCACATCAAGAGTTGAAATAAAAAGAACTAGATCTTTAATCTAGCCCTGAAAAGTCCTGCTCTGGCCTCCCTGGCACGGTTAAACCACCGCCCCCACCTCCCCCTCTTTGCTGAGGGTGACTTTAAGGCACCCTACCGTGAACTACTCCTCCTTGCTAATAATCTCCTGCACTTCATTCGGCTGAGTCGCGTACGGATCTACGACAGCCGTCTTAAACTTCCTCGCAGGGACTCGTTGCTCGAAAAGCATATCGAGCTCCGCGTAGGTTCTTCCCTTGGGCTCAGGGAGGCGGAAGAAAGCCCACAGGAGGCACAGGCAGCAGTGCACGAACCAGAAGAAGCCAGCTTTGGCGCCCCAGTCCCACCCAGCCGAGTTGAGCATGTATAGGCCGATGACATTCGTGTAGGAGGCGCCGAGGACATAGCCGGTGTTGATACCCAGGGCGATTGTTTTCTGTCGCATCCTTGTCGAGGGGATCTCGGCGGCAATTGTGTAGGTTCCGGGGCCGACGGTGAGGTTGTAGATGAACATGAAAACGAGCATAAGGGTGCCTATACTCCACGAGGTGGCGTCCGAGGCATCGGGGATTCCGAGGCAGCCGATAGTAAGAAGAAGAACCGCCTGGGCGCTGAGTGAGGCAAGGATAATAGTTCGACGGCCCATGCGAGCCAACAGAACCCACGAGAGAACAGAAGCGGCAAAACCGATTGCGAACTGGCCTAGGCTGAGGGAGAAGGCATTGGAGGGATCCAAGCCGGTCTTGGTGTAGAAGTAGATGGAATACGACATGAGCTTCTGGCCACACAGAGCGTGAGTCGCCCAGATGCCGCAGACGATTTCCGTACGACGTAGGTTGACGCCCTTAAAGGCATCTAGCCACCTGGTTCCCTCCCTGTTCTCGATCTCCATTTTGTTTGTGTGGATCATCATAGCAACCGTCGCCTTAGCGTTAAACCACTCGCCGCTGGTGCCGAGATTGTTCAGTGCCCGTTCGGCCTCCTGGATGCGGCCCTTGCGGACGAGCCACCAGGGGGACTCAGGAGCGAAGCAGACGGCGACTAAGATGGGGATGGGCCAGATCCACTGAACGGCGAAGGGGATCCTGAACGACCATTCGTTGTCGAGGGTTTCCATCCCCTTAAGGACACCAGCGCCGATAATCTGCCCGATGATCCAGCACAGGTTGGTGTAGTTAGTCAGGTAGCCGCGAAGGTTGGTCGGGCAGACCTCGGCCGCGTAGGCGACGGTGACAGACTGAAACATGCCCCACGGGAGACCGCAGAGGATGAGGCCAATTTGGAGCGCGATAAGGTTCGGGGCAAAGAAGGTAATGAAGATGAACCCGGTGATCATGGAGAGGGCCAAGGCAATGATGCGTTTGTATCCAAACTTCCCAGCCAGCCAGCCTCCCAGCGCGACTCCGGCCATGGAACCGAGGCTGACGCCCGCGGTGAGGCCGATCTGCCAGGGTGCGGTGAGCGTATAGCCTCCCTTTCCGTCCGGCTCGCCGTATTTGCGGTTGAAGGATGGCATAGCGAAGAAGCTACCTATAAGCAGCGTATCGTAGCCCTCCATGATAATGCAGGAGGACAGGGCGACCGACCACGCCACGGCCTTGCGGTAGGTCCTGAGACCCTCCATCAGCGAAATCTTACGCTCAGCGTCGGAGGCGGTTCTGGCGTCCTTGACGAGGTTCTTGATCACTTCATCGTCGTTAAACTCGCGGATGTGTTCCACAGCATCGTTAACGGACGCTTCGGCGTGCTTGGCTTCCATCGATGTTGCCATGACGTGTAAAGAGCTTGATATGTGGGTAACGAAGAGATAGAGGGAGAAACAACAATCTTGAATGGGTTATGCAGCGTGGTAAGACTGAACCAGAGCAGCAAGAACCAAGAGGAGAGGAGAGACTGAAGCTGTTCCCAGGTTGATCTCCAAAGGGATAGATAAGAGCAAGTCGATGAGGATCGGCTGCATTATGTACAACAACAGCAAATCTGGGGTTTCCCACTAGTTTGGGTTTCCCACGGGGTCTCGATAGCAAAGAATCGACCCCCCCGACTGGTGCTATGCTCGGTAGATTCGGGCACGAAGTTTGATCGGTAGCGAAGTCTAGAAGCAGTCTCTATTTTTCCTGCTCCCCACAATGGCGGGGACCTTGGCCATTAGGCTTAGAGAAGCAACGCTGGACTATATGTCTACATTGGGGTTAGTTCCACTGGGGTTGAACCCGTGATGATGCGGGGAGCGGGGGATCCGGTGGAGGGGAACAGCGGAGAAAGGCCGGGGCACTCTCTGGACTCCTAGAGAGGCTCAGCCACAATTGCTGTTCAAGCTGAGTCCTTTATAGTCACCAGACTAGTAGATAGTTATTGAGAAATAAAAAAAAGTTGACTATTATACTTAGAGATTGCTTGGTAGGCTAAGTATCCTTAGCTATCACAATTACCTCTATTATACTGCTGACTCACTTCATGCGAACATATTACCCATTTCCCCCTTTACTTTGTAGAGGTTCCGCATTAGGCAACAGTAGTATTAAGATATTGGCTATGGCGTACTTTAGAGGGGCTGCGAGCTACAAGTCGGGAGAAAGGCACAAGAGAAAGAGAAAGATAGTCGCCTGATGCAGTAAGCTATTAAAGAAACCGAAAAGCAGGGCACTTCGCATAGCGCGTCTCATTATTCCAACACACCATTACTCAGCTTGGCAACTTTACAGTTACATGTCTGACAGGGCATAAGCAGTCGCCCATAAGGATTCCACAAATCGCAGAGAAATCATCCAAAACAACCCCGGGAGAGAGCACTTCAAGAGCTATCATTAGCCAGAAACCCTCAAGTGACATGTAGTAGCCAGCTTTCTGTATTCTCCAGCTTGATTGCCTGCCATGTCCATCTCCAAACCCCGGTCCGAGTATCGGTCCGTCACTCGGAGGCATAGGCAGCCCCACCACTTCTCAAAATGGCAACCCCAGCCTACATTACTACTTTAGGGCGGTCCATGAAGAGACCCTAGACTTGCCGAGTCGTGCCAGGTCAGATGCAGCTCGCCGAGAAGAGGGTTGGAGTGGAACAGGATGGAGGGAGGGCCCTGGCTTCTGAGAAAGGCGAATTTCGCTCTGTCGACGCTTGCTGGACCCTTTGGATCCAGACCTGCCAGGCTATACTCTTGCCTATTCCGACCATGGAAGCGCAAGAACTGCGATAGAGTGTTTGATTAATAAGACACGTGCATTATGTTGCACCGAGCCCTGGGTGTTCTCCGCAGGTAAGAGTTCCCTAAGTCCAAAGCGCAGATCTGCTCTCAAGCTGCATTCTCTGGCTTGTAGGTCTTTGCTCCAACTTCCTCTAGATATATAACTCTCTTTCTGGAATCAATTATACTCTCCGGCATCCCGTTGCTCCCATCAGCTAAGACAGAGACATCCAAGACATCTTAGCTGCGGCTATCTACTACTATTATCGCCATCCACTAACATGGCCTATCAAGAAGACCCCCTGTCGTTTGGCAACCGCGTGAGGGCCATGATGTACGGCATAGCCTTCGGCGACGCGCTCGGCGCAACGGTCGAGAAGTTGACGGCGGCACAGATCCGCGAGCGCTACGGCCGGGTCGAGTCGCTGGATACCTCGTGGTGGCGCATGAACCTGAGCGACAGAGAGCGCAAAGGGAGGATACGGGGCGGCGGCATCTACACGGACGACACGCTCATGACGCTGTGCCTGCTTCACGTGTACCGCGAGCAGAGGCGCCACCTGGACCCGTGGGACATGGCAGACTGCATGGTGCGCCAGATTGCGTGGACGCCGCGCTGGATCTCGGAGCTGCAGTGCGAGACCATGCTACTCGAGCGTCTCTTCTTCGCGGAGAAGTGGCTGTTCCAGAAGCACCAGCTGAGTTCCTGCGATCCGCGAACAGGCGGCATCGGGAACATGGTCAACTGCGGAGCGGCCATGTACATCACCCCGATCGGTGCCGTGAATGCCGGAGACCCCCAGGCGGCGTATAACGAGGCCATTGCCTTTGCCAGTGCGCATCAGGAGAGCTATGGCCTGGAGGCGGCGGGCGTTCTGGCGGCGGCGGTGGCGGCGGCTTTCGTCCCCGGCACGACTATCGAAGCCGTGGTTGCCGAGGCGCTCCGGTTGGCCAAGGACGGCACCAAGCTCGCCATCGCCGCCGTCGTGGAGGCGGTGCCGGGCCTCAGGGGCAAGTCCCATGCCAAAGTGACGGCGGCTTTTCATGACGCCATCGCCCCCTTCTCCTACACTGGCGACGATATCCATCATGGCTCGGCCAAGGTTGGCCGGCTCACTGCCGCATACACACCTTCCCGGCTGCACTCGATCGAAGAGCTGCCCATCGCGCTCGGCTTTGCCCTCCTCAATGACGGCGACTTCGCCAAGAGCGTCCCAGACGGGATCAACTCGGGCCGTGATACCGACTCGATCGGCGTCATGGTCGGCGCTATCCTTGGTGCGCTGAATGGATTGAGCGTGATCGACCCTCAGGTCTGCGGGAAGATCAACGAGGCGAACAAGGTAGACTTGCTCGCCGAGGCGGACAGCTTTGCGAAGGTGGCGTTGGGTATTCAGGACGCGGACAGGCGGAGCTTTGAGGCCGTTCTTAGGAGCAGAGATGGTTTCACCAACAGCGTGACGAACGGACATGCAAATGGGGACACGAACGAGCTCACGGACGGGCACAGGCACGAGGCGAATGGGGTGAACGCCGTCAAACCCGTAAATGAGAACTAATGAAACTGCCGTCATGCCCCCCTCTAAGTCCGTTCCTGTTGTTTACTGTTTCTTCCTTCTCCTTGTATACATCTCGTAGACTCAATAGCGAAATAGAGGTTATCACATCAGAGGTCAAAAAAATCTCTTTCTATGGCAATTTCCTAAAATTCTTGCGCAAGGGTTTCGACTCTGATCTGCACTCTTGGGAAACATTGTACTATTCATCAAATGTAGGACGAAGCCTTGAGAGTTTCTCCGCAGATTTCTAAGAAGTCACCACTGACTGACCCGTTGTGCTGCTCCCGCGGCGCTCATCTGACTCAAAGACCGAGTGCGATAAGTCGTTGCACTGAGAAGTTCGATGAGGATTAGTTCATTAGCTTTGTTCATGAGACCTACCCCATCATCAAGTGCCTTGGCATCCAAATCAAGCTTTCGTTGCCCCGGCGCTTAGGTTGCCTATTCGAGACGTGACGTAGCGCTCCATCACGGATCCATATGTTGCATCCCTGAGACCTGCACGGTGAACACGAGGCTTGAAACCATCGGTTAATAACAACAAATGATCATCTCGGTGGCGTGGTCTTGGCTCTTCATTGCACTCGGTAGATAGCTCCGCCTCCGGCTTCCGGTCACCGTCGCTTTGCGGCTGTGTGCGAAGCTTAACTTCCCCGGAAACATTACCCAAAACGATCAATGTTCCGTATCCAAGGTGCGACCAGGTTGGTCGACACATCCGGATGAAGAGATTGTAAGCGATGCCGAGATACCTGTGGAGTTCTGGCCGATGCCTAGTCCTGATACTGGGCACGAGGCTGGGGCTCCCTTCCACCGGAAACAACTAAAGAGGCGCCTTTGGCGAATCATGACCAGACGATCGGTGGTGATGGCTCCTGGGAAATATCATACAGTTGCATGGCAGATGAATAGAGGATGTTCGACGCCCCATTTGTGTGGCGAAGCAGTTGATCTCTTCTCTTCTTTGCCTCCGCCGGTAGAGCAACGTGATTCCAGGGGCTTGATATCATCGGGCGTGAGAGAGGAGTGCCCAGAGTCTTCCAAACCCTGCTCAGTAACAGGGAGCTCAGAAACTGCGCCTCCTTTCTCCAATATCATCTATGATGATTAGCGTTGATCTGATCATTACTGTTGTGCTCAAGCGCTGGCTCACCGAAAAAGAACCAGTATGCTTTTCAAGCCTTGACGTATAAGGTGTAACTCGTGCCACTGTCAAGTCCACGGATCTAGGAGCTGAGGAATAGATAGACTCAACAGACAAACCAACCTGAACTACAAACTTCTCTCTCTTATTAGAAACACATAATTGTCTGCAAGAGTACACACAAGCCGCTACCTTGACTGCGTGTGGAGGTCCCCTTTGCTAAACTACCACATCAACACTAGTGGTGTCAACATGGCGTTTAGTAGTAACGGGCAGATGCTCTCGCCGCCCAGCCAGTCGATAGACACACGCTCAAGATCTTCCAGCAAAGCCGAAACTCTGGCCTTGACAGCTCTCACCGCGTCTTCGGTGGCGCCGAGCACACAGGGCAGCATCCTCGAGGAGCCAAAAGCCGCGCTCCAGGCATACCCAGGTACGGAAGCAGACTTCTTCGTCCAGGACAATCCGTTCGCCTTCACACCGGGCCATCTCAACAAGCTGCTGAATCCGAAATCTCTGTCGGTGTTCCGGGCACTCGGCGGCTTGAGAGGGATCATCCGCGGTCTGCAGACGGATGCCACGTCGGGTCTGAGCGTCGACGAAACTTCCCCCCGAACGCGGATCTCTTACGATGAGGCCGTGTACGGGGTGGCCGGGGACATGAAGGTCGAGCTCCCTCCGTCATCTGAAGCTTTCGGCGAGCGCATCCGCGTATTCAAGCGTAATATACTGCCGCCCAAGAAGCCGACCTCGCTGTTGAGGCTCATGTGGAACGCGTACAACGACAAGGTACTCATCCTACTCACCGCCGCAGCGGCGGTGTCCCTCGCGCTCGGACTTTACGAGACTCTGGGTGTCAAGCACCCCCCGAGTGAGCCCATGCCGGTCAACTGGATCGAGGGCGTGGCCATCTGCGCTGCTATCGCCATCGTCACCCTCGTCGGCTCGCTCAACGACTACCAGAAGGAATGCGCCTTTGTCAAGCTGAACGCCAAAAAGGACGAACGTCAGGTTGCGGTCATTCGCTCAGGGAGGAAGCAAGTCATTGATGTACAGGATCTGCTGGTCGGTGATGTCGTGAGTCTGGAGCCGGGAGACATGATACCAGTAGACGGCATCTTCATCCAAGGCAGCGATGTCAGGTGCGATGAGTCCTCGGCCACGGGAGAGTCAGAGGCTCTGCCCAAGACAGCGGGCGACACTGTGATGGCTGCTATCACCGAGGGCCGCAACACCAGCGGTTTGGATCCCTTTATTATCTCTGGTGCCAAGGTTCTCCAAGGTTCGTCCTACCATCCCGCCCGTTGGGCATGTCCCCGATCTCCACGCTAGAGAACTTGAATTAATACCGTTGAACCGCAGGAACCGGAACCTTTGTCGCTACATCCGTGGGAGTCAACAGCAGCTTCGGAAAGATTATGGTATCGGTCCGCGTCGACATCGAGACAACACCGCTGCAGAAGAAGCTCGAGGGCCTCGCCATGGCTATTGCGAAGCTCGGTAGCGGCGCTGCTTGTCTACTCTTCGCGGTTCTTCTGATCCGCTTTCTCGCAAGCCTCTCGTCAGACGATCGGATCGCAACAGAGAAAGCCTCGTCTTTCTTGAATATCCTGATTGTCGCCGTCACTATCATTGTTGTCGCTGTTCCAGAAGGTCTCCCTCTTGCCGTAACTTTGGCACTGGCCGTTGCTACTAAGAGGCTGGTCAAGGAGAAGAACCTGGTGCGAGTCTTACGGGCCTGTGAGACCATGGGAAACGCAACGACCATTTGCTCGGATAAGACGGGTACACTCACAGCAAACAAGATGACAGTAGTGGCCGGCACTTTTGGGTCGACATGCTTCTCGAAGCCTTCAAGCGCAGAGTCAACAACCAGCCACACATCGGTCTCTCAATGGGCTTCTCAGCTCTCTGAGCCCGCCCGCAGACTCATCACATGCTCCGTTGCCTGCAATTCTACCGCCTTTGAGAGCAAGGAAGAAGGCGACGCCTCGGCTTTTGTCGGTTCCAAGACGGAGACGGCGCTTCTTCACCTGGCGCGTGATCACCTTGGAATGCCTCACGTCGAGGAAGCTCGCAATAGCAACACTATCGTAACAAAGTGGGATTTCGACTCCAAGAGGAAATGCATGGCCACAGTTGTTGCTCTTAGCAAGGACGAGGGCGGTGGTTATCGTCTGCTCGTCAAGGGTGCTTCGGAGATCCTCCTGAAGCACTGCAAGTACAAGGTCGACATGGAAAGCCTAGGCCAAAGTGAACTCTCCAGGGATGAGCGGAGGGCGCTTGAGGCGACGATCAATGGGTACGCCATCCAGTCTTTGCGAACTATCGGGCTTGTGTATGCAAACTACAAGCAGTGGCCCCCTGTCCATGCTTCACGTGAAGCCTTGACCCCTACTTCGCCATCGTCAGGGACGGAGACTGATCTTACTGTCCCGCTCGAGCCACTTTTGGCTGATCTGACGTTCCTCGGCGTCGTGGGGATTCGGGATCCGGTGCGCCCTGGTGTGCCAGAGGCTGTGGCCAAAGCTAGAAGCGCCGGCGTCCAGACTCGCATGGTTACCGGCGACAACGTCGTCACTGCCCGTGCCATAGCTACAGAGTGCGGCATCTACACCGAGGGTGGCATCGTGATGGAAGGTCCCGAGTTCAGGAAGCTCACAGATGAAGAGCTCCGCCAGACACTCCCCAAGCTTCAGGTGCTTGCCCGTTCCTCACCTGAGGATAAGCGCGTACTTGTTACTAAGCTTAAAGAGCTATTTGATGAGACTGTCGCCGTGACTGGCGACGGCACAAATGACGCCCCTGCTCTCAAGGCCGCGGACGTCGGTTTCTCCATGGGCCTGTCAGGCACTGAAGTCGCTAAGGAGGCTTCTGCGATTATCCTTATGGACGATAACTTTACCTCGATTATCACGGCGCTGAAATGGGGACGGGCAGTGAACGACGCGGTACAGAAGTTTCTCCAGTTCCAGATCACAGTCAATATCACCGCTGTCCTTATCGCATTCATCACATCCGTTTCCAACGACAAGATGGAATCGGTTCTCAAGGCTGTCCAGCTTCTCTGGATTAACCTCATCATGGACACATTCGCGGCCCTGGCTTTGGCCACAGATCCACCCACAGATCGGATCCTAGACCGTCAACCGCAGGGAAAGAAGAGTCCTCTCATCACAATAAATATGTGGAAGATGATTACAGCGCAAACGATCTTCCAGCTAGTTGTGTCACTTGTTCTTTACTTTGCTGGCCCTGAGATCCTTGGCTACGACCGCGCAGATGAGGACCAGATGCTCGAGCTTAACACCATCATCTTCAACACCTTCGTCTGGATGCAGATCTTCAATGAGTTCAACAACAGGCGCTTGGATAACAGGCTCAACATCTTTGAGGGTATCCACCGAAACCATTTTTTTGTCGGCATCACGATTTTGATGGTTGGTCTGCAAGTGGCCATCATCTACGTCGGTTCCCGCGCCTTCTCCATCAAGGAGGGTGGCATCGACGACACGCAATGGGCCATCTCGGTTGTCACGGCTTTCTTATGCGTTCCTTATGCGGTTCTAGTCCGTCTTTTCCCGGATGAGTGGTTCAGCAAGATCGCGATCACGGTGGGTGCGCCGTTCGCTGTGATGTACAGAGCACTTGGACGGGGCTGGCGCGCCATGACAGGATGCTGGAGGAAGCCTGGGCCTCGAGATGATAGCGAGGCTGCGTCGTCGCCGTCCCATGCTGCTAGGGATGAGGAATCGTCTCCGACGTATACCGAAAGGAAGAGCCCCATGGAGGTTGGGGAATCTAAGGAGGCAACTGTCTACAAAGTGCAGACTAATCTTCCGATCGTTGTGCACACAGATAGCTCGTAGCGCAATCAAGCGTCCGAGGCACGAAGATCCATAGAGAGCTATTGGAGGAGGAGGTTTTAACCTAGGAATCAATTAATTAGTGCTTTCTTTTTTTTACTTGATGCGTCCATTTATAACACTGAAGTCTAAAGCAACCTCAAAGTAATGCCAACAGGCGATCGTCGTTTGTTTAGGTCCAAGCAAGTTCTTTTATGAGTCTGGTTGCGTGCGAGTCGGTCTCCAGATACCCTCACTCATAGCTTCACAAAGATAAGAGACAGTGGGAAGGACTTGATGAATCAAGTCGTGTCCACAGTCCGAACTTTTGGCGTAATATCGCAGATGGAATTTGAACCAAGAAGGGGCTGCAGGTTTGCCCATCTTCCATCCTGGCATCCGAGCGTCCAGCTTGGATTCTGAGATGTAACTCAAGTGGCAGTGGCTGTGTTGTGGTGTTTCTGCCAGCCACAGCCGCACGCGCGCCGCACGCTTCAACCCCACGATGCGCCACGACTGTAGAGAAAGAATAAATAATAATAGCCTTGGTTTCTACCGTTTAGTCTTTGTTATTTATAGTAGTATAAGAGAAATTATTTTACTTAACATATTAGCCTTAGTTATATAACTAGCCTCTTTTTAACTTATTCTTTGGGATATAAGGATAATCCTTTTTACCCAGATGCTCTCGCGACGTCGGATGAGCTGCCTGCACTATATCATGAGTGCTTCCGTCCCTCTTCCAGTCATGAGATTCAACTAGCCGACACTGTATTGTGCTCGAAGTGTGGATCGAGGGGCGAACGTCTTCAATGTACATGCAATGCTCTCGGTCACTGTATCCTGGTTGGGGCGGTATGACCTAAATGCGTGGTGGATTGCTATTGGGATGGAGAGCGATATCGGTATCTCTTCTCATGGCGTCGTCGAGGTGCTCTGACAGCTAGCCCTTGCCATTGCCTTGGCATATTCAGAATAGCTTCCGCCTCTAACTCGGCGGGCGAGATAGGCCCCTAGGTCGGTCAACGTATCGACGATCCGGGCGGCCTCGGACTCGCTACAACTGCCCATGGCGGAGAGGATCGGGCTCGCACCATCCTGGTCCCCACGTCGGCGCAGCCTTTGCTGTTAGAACAGGGATGTTGTTGCAGCAGTGAGTGTCTCCGGGATGTCGCAGCGGCCATGCAGAGCCGCACAGTGAAGCGTGTTGCATATGCCAGGGGAATCGAGAGGGACTCCGTCGTTGAGCATTTTTGCCACATTCCATTTTTCGTAGAAGCTGGCGATACTGAGTGCCATAGTGACGTCAATGTGGCCTAGGTCACGGCAGTATGGAGGAGTGCGGACAAGTGCCAGTGTCAAGCTCTTGTTGCCTATCGATGCGGCGTAGTGTATCCCCTTGAGTGGAAAAGGGGGGTAAGAGAACCCTGTGAACATCAACCTTTCATTGATAATGAAAACACTGTTTGCATTACAAGGGGGGACGAATTATGGCGACTTGGTGAGGACTATGAACCTGATCTGAGCCATATTTTTCCACTGGGTATGCTCAAGGTGGTAACTCAATGAAGAACTTTAAGATGAATACGTCATAGTAGTGCACTGCACTGATCCAATTGACTCGGCTTCATACGCGTAGAGTCAGCATCACAACGCGCATAAACTCAACCCCAAAGGCGACGGGAGACAACAAGGTATGTGCTATGACTCACTCAACATGTAAAATATATTGCGAGTCGAGAGATCATCTAGGTTAGTTGATCATACCAGATCACGTTTACATTTACTGGGGCACCAAATATTCACCCTTCCGGACTTGACAAAGAGAAACTTCATCTCTAAATTCACCGAAACTCGTTTCTGGTATTCTTTTTTACTAACTACACCCGAGATATTTCCTTCATCCACTTCCATTTGATTTTCATCAACAAAGCCAAGCCCTTGTGTCAATATACTAAACCATATGAAAACACAAGGAGGTTGGTTCGTCATTAAATCATAACTCTACGGGTAAAGCCTTTTGGTAATATCATAACACCGAGAGGCATTAAATTCTTGTTTCTCTCCTGGACAAGCCGGAAAAGGCAGACGAGTTCATGCAGGCGAAGATCTTCTTCCAATGTTTCGTCAGCCCTAGTGCTTTTCATTGATGATTTTGAATGCAGTATGAATAACCTTTCTTTAAGCCGCGCAATCAAATTCACCAGCGGCTGATCGCCCGTGAGTTGCTCCCGGGCGATCATAGGGGCTAGGGTCGTGAGCAGTCAACTTAATGCGATATCGACCGTAGGCAGTGAGTTGTCCTCCAGCTTGGATAGCAGACCGTAAAGGACCTCAAAGAAGCTGTATAACTCCCTTGCTTCTGACAGTAGCGTGATTAGGTATTTATTTCAATACAGTAACGGTAAAGAAACAAACGCGACGAGTGTTGTGCTCGCAAATGTGGTGAAACCTCATATCTTCGGAAGCCTGGTACGAAGTAGGTAGGTAGTGCGGAAGGGGAAAGGCAGGCACCAGGGGAAGCCAATTGTCTACGCATGTCATAGCACCAGTAATGTAATGAATACTGGTGTGACACTTGGAAATTCTATCGAAAAAAAAAAACACTCTCCGACAAAGTCATACTTAGCTCGCGCGCAGGAAAAAGAGAGAAAACAGGGAAGAGGGAAAAGGAAAGAGGGAAGTGAAAGAAGAAAGAGGCAGCCTACCTCTGGATTTCTAATCGGTCTGTAGCTCAGCTACCTTGTCCACATATAGTTTTGCCTGAACTGCCCAACCACGTAACTTTTGAACATTCGTATCAATTTCGGTACTGAACTTCGCCACCTCACTCTCTAGCCTGCTGCATCGTTTTAGCAATATTCACTCACACTCAAAACAATACATACTCAACTTCTAAGCTATTTACCTTTTCTTCAACTGGGTGAACTATTTTTTCCACAGCATCGTGAATACTCTTTTCCGCGACTGCACGAATTATTTTTTCCACAGTATTATGAATACTCTTTTCCACGACTGTATGGATTTTCTTTTCCAGACGGCTCTCGAGCTCCTCCGTTAGATGATGAAGCTCCGAGATTATACGACCCAGGGCTTCCCCTGGATCTTGACCATTGGATGGTTTGATATCTGATCCAGTTCGTTGCTTTAGTGGCGAGGGGTTCAGCTTCTCTGGCCAATCCTATATAGGTTGCTCGGTGCTTATCGTGCTCGTTTTCTCGAGCGCAGGGTCAATCCGCTGCTCATTCAAAAGAAAGTCTGGTGAAATTTGCGCATCACCGAGAGATGAGAAATCGAAACCAAAAAAGAGCGAATCACAATTCGAGCCCTCTTGATTCTTCCGAGTGGTTTGCCAGTCGTACGCCATGATAGTAATTCAACCCTGTGATCTATCAAATTTCAATCAAACTGTCTCTCTAAGATACAACTTATAACTGATCAATATTTAAGTTAAAGAGAGCCCAATTTCTGACTTTGAAATATGCCATGTTTCTAGCCCCAGGTCCTCAAAATAGGTCTTACATAAGGTTGAGTGGAGTAATGGCCACCGTAATCATAAATGCAATCCTTCCCCTACTTCCATTACTTGGGGAGCCGGCGGATTTAGGCCCCCCAAGTATATCTTTCTGGGGCGGCTACGGCGGCGTTTTGTAGAGTCCTTGTTGATGCTATTCTTTCCTTGTGTTACGAATTACATTATTATATATTGAAGTTATATAATATACCCTACTTTTTTCTAACTAATTACTAGTAGACTATTAGGATCTTATAATAATAACTTATATTATATAGTTTATAATAATCTAATTATATTACTTAGAATAATTCTCTAATTAGTTTAATTTTAATCTACTTTAAATCTAATCTAGTATAAATTATTTAATTATTATATATTAATAACTCTTATTTAGCTAATTATCTTATTTTAATTATTATATAATAATAAAGAAAATACTATAATTATTATAATTCCTCTAGTTTAATAATAGAACTCTATTATTAATAATTTACTTACTTTAAATAATAATAATACTATAGATAAAAATAATAATAGTAATAATAATAAGAAGAATAATAATACTAAGATTAAGCTTTTATAAATCTAAGTTCTTTAACTTTAAAAATATTTTATAATTAAATAATAAGAAATAGCTATTATTATTATTCTTATAGAATAATAAGTTATTTAGAATATTAATTTTTAAGTTTAAATTTAGATTATAACTTAAAAAAGAGAATTAGAAATACTATTTAAATTATTACTATTTAAAATATTTAATAAAATTTAAAATAAACTTTAAAACTTTATAATCTAATTTTAAATATATTTTAATTATTTTTTTATTACTTTTAATAATAATAAATAATAAGTTATTTATATTTATTTATAATTTAAAAAAACTATATTTAATTAGTTTAAATCTATTATAAAGAAATATTTTAATAATTAAAGAAATTAATAAATTATTAATATTATAATAAGTTTTAATTATTTTATAAAAACTTTTTAATAAATTTTTAGAATTTAAAATAAAAGATATAAAATAAAATATAAAATTAATAAACTCTTTTAAATTAAATCTATTTCTATCTTTAGTAATAGATATCTCTAGCTTTTAATAAAAACTAAATAGAATTAAAAATATACTATATTATATTATTTTAATAAATTAAAAAAAGAAATTTAGAAAGAATTTTATAAGAAAAATAAATTAATAAGTATTTATAAATATATAATTATAATTATAAGAATTAATAATTAGTAGTATTACTAATAAACCTATAGTAAAAAAATAATATACTATATAAGTACTAGTTAATTATAATAATAATAATAATCTATAGTCTTTAGAATATATATAGATTCTATAGAGCTAGGAGCTATAGAAAAATATAAATATTATAATTATAATAAGATTAGATATATCTTATTCTAATATTTAAAATCTAAAAAATAGAAGAATTAGAAATTTATTAAAGAAAATAAGAAATAGTTAGAAATAATTAGAAAAACTAAAATTAAAATATTTAAAATAATTAGAAAAACTATTTAGAAAGAAAACTATATAGTTATTATAGTTTCTATATTCTCTAGAAAATCTATATTAAACTTCTATAAGATATTAAAAAATAATAATAAAAAAAAAGAATAAATAATATTAGAAGAAAACTAATAATATATTATATATATTCTTTAAAAACTTAAATAGAAATATAAAAATAGAAAAAATATTATAAATTATAAATCTCTTACTAAATATAAATATATATTTTATTATATTAATAAGTTTATTAAATATATTTCTAAGAAATAAAAATAATATTAATTTACTAGAAATAAAATTAAAACTAAATATAATAAACTATATATTTATTATTAAAAAAAGATATAAAAATAGAATTCTAATTAAGTAATTAGAATAGTACTTTATAATAAAAGTATTATAAATACTATCTAGTACTTTAATAATAATTATAATAATCTAATCTATATAAAAACTAGTAATATATATAATTATAAATAAGAGTTATAAATAATCTATTATAATATATAGTATAAAATATATTAAAAGAATAAAATAAAAAATAATTTCTTTCTATTTTCTAATAAAAGAATATTCTAAAAATATAAAAAGATTTAAATATAATACTTTATCTATTAATACTATAGAATAGAATTATATATTATCTTTAAAGAAAACTTAGAGAAATATTCTATTAAGTATATCTTTAAAGAAATACTAATAGAAATATACTAAAAATAGAGATATAAGATATATAAGAATACTAAGATTAAATAGTAGTATAACTTTAGATATATAGAGAACTAAATAATATATAGTAATAATAAATAGATTAAATAATATAATAAATAGCTATATAGAAACTATTAAGAAATTAAATAAAAAATATTAATATTAGTATAATATAGTAATAATAATATAAATACTATTAAGCTAGATCTTTAATAGTAATAGTTATAAAAAGAAAAACTATAGAAATATTACTTAAAAGAATAATCTTTATTTATAAATAATAAAGAAAATAGTAATAAGAAAGAAATTACTTTTACTAATAAGTAAAAATAGAATAAAATATATAATAGATAAAATATATTATTACTAATAAATAAATTTTAAAAATAAATTAATTAGATAAAAAATAATCTAAATTATTTATAATAGAGCTATAGTATAATAAGATATTAATAATAAATTAGAGAATTTTAAAAACTATAGAAATAGAAAGCTCTATATATATTCTTATAGAAATAGAGATTAAGAAAAACTAGTTTATAATATTTATTAATTATAGAATATAAAAAAATTATATCTTATTAATAGTAATTAATTAATTTTATTTATTATAGAAAAAGAAAAAAGAAATTTATATAATTATAAATATTAAAAACTTAAAGTTTAAATATAATAATAGAATTATTAATTTTAAAATTAATTATTTTATAATTAAAATTTAAAAAAGAAAATTTAATATTATTTATAACTTAATATTATTAAGAATTTATAAAATTATATTAGAATTATTATAGTTTTAAAATATAAACTTATTAATTAATTAATATACTAGCTAAATAAAATAAAAAAATACTTTTATATATTAATATTAGAATTAATAAAAATTAAAATTTTATTAAATATTAGAAAAATATATTTATTTTTTAATATTTAAAAGTATTATTATAAAAAATTATAATAATTTATAATAATAAATAAATATAATAATATTAGTTTTAATAGTATTATAATCTAATAATATAAGAAATTTATTATAATAAAAATTAAAATAAATAATATAAATCTTAAACTAGATATAGAAATAAAAATAACTTTTAAATATAGATTTAGTATCTATTAATTAGAAATAATTAATAAAAAAATAATAATAAAAATATAAAGTTAAATATAATTAATAGTAAAAAGAAATAAAAAAGCTATTTTTAAAACTATTTAGTATAAAAATTTAGAAATAGAATTAAATAAATAATAAATAAAAAGTATAATAAAATAAAAAAGCTAATATATAATATAAATATAAATAAGCTAAATATTTAAAAAATAAAAAATAATTTAAAAATATTTTATATAAATATAAATACTTTAAAAATAAATTATTTTAAAAAGAATTTAAAATAAAGCTATTAAAATATAATTAATAAAATTATAAAATCTCTATTATTAAAAAAAAGAAATTAGATTTCTATAAACTTTATAATTTTATAAAACTTTAATTATAAATATTCTATAAATATATTAATAATATATTAATAAAAGATTATATATATTTATTAACTTTATTTATAGAATACTTTATAATATTTATATTAAAGAAAAATAATAAACTTTATTTAGTTATTAATTATTAATAATTAAATAAGATTATATAAAAAGATAGAATATCTTTATTACTAATTACTAAATTTAAAGATTAATTATAAAATAAATAATAGTTTATTATACTAGATCTAAAAAGAGTTTATAATTTAATATAAATAAAAGAAAAAAATAAATAGAAAATAATATTTAAAATAAAGTTTAATTTTTATAAATATTTTATTATATTCTTTAAATTAATAAATATATCTATAATATTCTAATAAATAATTAATTAAATACTCTAGAAGTATCTAGATATCTTTATAATTATTTATCTTAATAATATTTTAATTTATTCTAATAATTTAGAAATATATAAAAACTATATATACTAAATCTTAGAAAAATTATAAAAAGTTAATTTTCTTATAAAATCTAAGAAAAATTATTTCTATATATAAGAAATTAACTTTTTAAAATATATTATTTAATTAAATAAAATATAAATAAAATAAAATAAGATTATTATAATTAAGAATTAGAAAGTATTAAAAACTATTAAGAAAATATAAATCTTTTTTAGATTTACTAATTACTATAGATAATTTATTAAAAACTATAGAAAAATTATTATATTTTTATATAATATTATAAGAAAAGAAATAGAATTCTAATAGAATAAGAAATAATAGAAAGTATTTAATAAAATTAAGAACTAAATACTTTTAGAATCTATAATATAAATATTTAATCTAATAAAAAAAGTATAATTTAAAATAAATACTTTAGATTTTATAATTAGTATATAAATTAGTTAAAAAAATAATAATAGAATATTATATCTAGTAGTTTTCTTTTTAAAAAAATTATATAATATAGAATTTAATTACTTTATTTATAATAAAGAATTTATAGCTATTATATATATATTTAAAGAATTTAAATACTATTACTTAGAAATAATATATAAAATTAAAATATATATAAATTATAAAAATATTTAATACTTTATAATAATTTAATAATTAAATAGAAAATAAATATATTATATTAAATATTTATTTAAATTTAATTATAAAATTATATATTAAAAAGAATTAAAAAATAGAAGAATTAATACTTTTAGCTATAAATCTAAATATAAGAAAGTAGTTTTAAAAATAAATAAATAGCTATTTTTAATTAATAATAAAAAATATTTAATATAGAAAACCTTAGAAACTATATTTAAGAAGATAGTATATATTAAGATCTAAATAGAAATTATTTCTAACTTAGAAAAATTATAATAGAATATTAAAATAATACTTATTAAGAAAATCTATAAATATCTATTTTTAGAATATTAAGAAGTTAAAAAAATATTTAATAGAATTAAATAATATTATAATTATTTAAATCTAAGAAAAAATATATAAATTATAATTTTAGAATATAATATTTATATAAATTATAATTATAAATCTTAGTTTTAAAATTAATTAGAATATAATAAACTAAATATACTAGCTATTATACTTATAAAAAAATACTATATTTATTATATATAGAAATAAAAATAGAATTTAAATTTATTTAATAAAGAATAAAGAAATATTATAATAAAAATAGATTAAAAGAATTAATCTTAAAGAAGGAAAATAAGATCTATTTACTTTATAAAAATATTATAATAATAAAGCTAAATAATAAATTAGATTATAAAAAACTTAAATTATTTAAAATTCTTAAGAAAAAATTAAATACTAATTATAAACTATTATTACTAGATATAATATATATCTATCTAGTTTTTTATATTTTATTATTTAAAAAAGTATTAGAAAATATACTAGATTAAATCTATTTAATTAAGATTTATAAAGAAAAATTTAAACTAAAGAAAATTCTAAAAAAGAAAATTAGAAATAAATAAATATTTTATTTAGTAAAATAGAAAGAATATATAAATAAAAATAATATTTAGAAATCTATTAAATATTTAAAGAATTATTAATAGTTTATTTAGTAGTATTATTAGAACTAGAAATATCTATTTATTAAAAAAAAAATAGTTTTATATTCTTCTAAAGAAATATTAAATTAATCTTAATTTTTAAAATATAAGTTTAAATAAAAATATAATTAGAAATAAGATCTACTTTTAGATTATTTTCTTTATTTTTTTTTACTTAATATACTCTAGTTTCTTTATACTATTAATACTATAAAATACTATTTATATTATTTTATTTAATTATAATTTCTTTTATTAATAAAGATACTAGATTTTTATATCTATATAATAATACTCTTTCTCTATTACTTCTAGTTTAAACTCTAGTTTATTAGAATAATTAATAATATATTTTAATTATTCTAATATAAAGTTTTAAGTATTATAATATAACTAATTATTTTTAATATAGTAAAAATAATAAAATAAAGAACTCTTTAATCTAAAGTATTTATAACTATAGAATTTATAATAATTATATTCTAATTATATTATTAAAGGATTTAATAAAATAGTATTAATAAGAGTATTATATTAAAGAATTTTCTTATAGAAAGTTTTCTATATATAATTAGATATTATTATAAACTATAAAAGAAATAAAAAATTAAATTAGAAAAAACTTATTAATAGATTATAAAATATAGTTTTAAAAATATAATTAATAGAAAGAGAATTTTATATTATAAATTATATTATTATATATTAAAATTATATAAATAACTCTATTTTTTCTAATTAATTATTAATAGATTATTAGGATTTTATAATAATCTTAATAATCTAGAATAGTAAATTATTATTAAGTATTAATAATTCCCTAGTATATATATATATTTATTTTACTAAATAGAATACTCTTTTAAATAGTTATTAATATAATTATCTATATATCTATTATTACTAGCTTTATAATATTTATATATTAATAGTAATTTATATTATATAGTCTAAGATAATCTAATTATACTATTTAAAATAATACTCTAATTAGTTTAATTTTAATTTACTCTAAACTCTATTTAATATAAATTATCTAACTATTATAGAAATATAGAAATTAAAATTATTAGAAAGTTAAATAAAAAGTATTAATATTAGTATAGAATAATAATAATATAAATACTATTAAGTTATATTTTAAATAATAAAGATTATAGAAAAAAAAACTAAGAAAATACTATTTAAATAAATAGTTATTTTTAATAAATAGTAAAAAAAATAATAAGAATAATAAAATAGAAATTATTTTTAGTAATAAATAAAAATAAAATAGAATATATAATAAATAAAATATATTATTATTAAATAAAAAATAAATTAATTATATAAAAAATAATTTAAACTATTTATAATAAAACTATAATATAGTATAATATTAATAATAAATTAAAAAACTCTAGAAATTATAAAAATAGAAAGTTCTATATATATTTTTATTAAAATAAAGATTAAAAGAATTAGTTTATAATATTTATTAATTATAGAATATAGAAAAATTATATTTTATTTATAATAATTAATTAACTCTATTTATTATAAAAAAGAAAAAAAAAATCTATATAATTATAAATATTAAAAACTTAAAGTTTAAATATAATAATATAATTATTAATTTTAAAATTAATTATTTTATAATTAAAATCTAAAAAAGAAAATTTAATATTATTTATAATCTAATACTATTAGAAATTTATAAAATTATATTAAGATTATTATAATTTTAAAATATAAATTTACTAATTAATTAGTATATTAACTAGATAGTGTAAAGAAATACTCTTATATATTAAAATTAGAATTAATAAAAATTAAAATTTTATTAAATATTAGAAAAATATATTTATTTTTTAATATCTAAAACTATTATTATAAAAAACTATAATAATTTATAATAATAAGTAAATATAATAATTATAGTTTTAATAATATTATAATCTAGTAAAATAAAAAACTTATTATAATAAAAACTAAAATAAATAATATAAATCTTAAGCTAGATATAGAAATAAAAATAATTTTTAAATATAGATTTAATATTTATTAATTAGAAATAATTAATAAAAAAATAATAATAAAAATATAAATTTAAATATAATTAATAATAAAAAAAAAATAGAAAAACTATTTTTAAAACTATTTAATATAGAAATTTAGAAATAAAACTAAATAAATAATAAATAAAAAGTATAATAAAATAAAAAAGCTAATATCTAGTATAAATATAAATAAGCTAAATATTTAAAAAATAAAAAATAATTTAAAAATATTTTATATAAATATAATTATTTTAAAAAGAATTTAAAATAAAACTATTTAAATATAATTAATAGAATTATAAAATCTTTATTATTAAAAAAGAAAAATTTAATTTCTATAAACTATATAATTTTATAGAATTTTAATTATAAATATTCTATAAATATATTAATAATATATTAATAAAAAACTATATATACTTATTAATTTTATTTATAAAATATTCTATAATATTTATATTAAAAAAGAATAATAAACTCTATTTAGTTATTAATTATAAATAGCTAAATAAAATTATATAAAAAAATAAAATATTCTTATTATTAATTATTAAACTTAGAAATTAATTATAAAGTAAATAATAATTTATAATATTAAATCTAAAGAAAGTTTATAATTTAATATAAATTAAAAAAGAAAATAAATAAAAAATAATATTTAAAATAAAGTTTAATTTTTATAAATATTTTATTATATTTTTTAAATTAATAAATATATTTATAATATTTTAATTAATAATTAATTAAGTATTTTAAAAATATTTTAATATTTTTATAATTATTTATTTTAATAATATATTAATTTATTTTAATAATCTAGAAATATATAAAAAAAATATATATTAGATTTTAAAAAAATTATAAAAAATTAATCTTTTTATAAAATCTAAAAAAAATTATTTCTATATATAGAAAATTAATTTCTTAGAATATATAATTTAATTAAATAAAATATAAATAGAATAAAATAAAATTATTATAATTAAAAAATAAGAAATATTAAAATCTATTAAAGAAATATAAATTTTTCTTAGATTTATTAATTATTATTAATAATTTATTAAAAACTATAGAAAAATTATTATATTTTTATATAATATTATTAAAAAAGAAATAGAATTTTAATAAAATATTTAATAAAATTAAAAACTAAATACTTTTAGAACTTATATTATAAATATTTAATTTTATAAAAAAAATAAAATTTAAAATTAATATATTAAATTTTATAATTAGTATATAAATTAATTAAAAAAATAATAATAGAATATTATATTCTATAGTATTATTTTTAAAGAAACTATATAATATAGAATTTAATTATTCTATTTATAATAAAGAGTTTATAGCTATTATATATATATTTAAAGAATTTAAATATTATTATTTAGAAATAATATATAAAATTAAAATATATATAGATTATAAAAATATTTAATACTTTATTATAACTTAATAACTAAATAAAAAATAAATATATTATATTAAATATCTATTTTAATTTAATTATAAAATAATATATTAAAAAAAATTAGAAAATAGAAAAATTAATACTTTTAGTTATAAATCTAAATATAAAAAAATAGTTCTAAGAATAAATAAATAATTATTTTTAATTAATAATAAAGAATATTTAGTATAAAAAATCTTAGAAATTATATTAAAGAAAATAATATATATTAAAATCTAAATAGAGATTATTTTTAATTTAAAAAAACTATAATAAGAAATAAGAATAATATTTATTAAAAAGATTTATAAATATTTATTTTTAGAATATTAAGAAATTAAGAAAATATTTAATAGAATTAAATAATATTATAATTATTTAGATTTATAAAAAAATATATAAACTATAGTTTTAAAATATAATATTTATATAAGAATTAAGTTTATATAATATAAACTTTATAAAGAATTAAAATTAGTTTTAATATTAAAATAATTATAATAATTAATATTTTTTAATTATATTATTAAACTATTATTATCTAGAGAACTTATATTTAGAATAGAATATAATAATATTCTAATAATTATTAATAAACTTATAAAATATAGAATTTTTATTTTATATAAAAAAATAAACTTTATAGAAGATCTTATATATTAATTTCTATAATATATAGTTAGTAACTATAGATTAATTAATAAACTAATTTTAAATAGAAAAATAATATTTATTTCTAAGTTTTAATAATTACTTATAATATATATAGATATAAAATATAAACTTTTAATAGTTTATTATTTATAAAGTAATAACTAAATAGAATAATTTAATTAAACTCTAAAATAATATCTATAAGTATATATTAACTATAAGTAAAATAATTAGATATAATTACTATCTATAGTCTAGATTATATATAATAGTTTAATATAAAAATCTATTTAGCTAATATCTATATATATAAATTATAATTATAAACTATAATTTTAAAATTAATTAGAATATAATAAACTAAATATACTAGCTATTATACTTATAAAAGAAATATTATATTTATTATTATTATTTTTTAAGATTTTTACTATATATAAAAGATATTCTAAGATCAGATTATATATAATTAAATCTATATAATTTATTTTTAACTAAATTTTAATCTATATCTAATCTTTAACTTTATTTTTTTTACTTTTTTATTTATATAAGCTAAAATAAAGTAATAGTATTTTTAAAAACTCTAAAAAGAGCTTACTAAATATATAATTTAATTATAGACTCTAAAAGAGAATATTTATTATTTATAATTAACTATAATATCTCTCTAAGCTTATTATTACTAATTACTAACTATCTCTTCTTATAATAATAATAGATATCTCTAATATTATTATCTCTTATAACTAGAGCTTGATTATTATAAGTAACTAGATTCTTAATTATATAATAATAATAATTAGTAAGAATTCTTATACTCTTATTAATAATATAAAATAATTAAGTTTATACTCTATTATTAAATTCTTTATAGCTATAAAGCTATTCTTAATTATATAGATCTAATAGTTATAGCTACTAAGCTTAATATTATATTATAAAGTTTATAAGGAGTAAGTAATAGATTCTACTTTATATAAAGTACTTAAGAAAGAGAAGCTAAATAATAATCTCTAAGTACTTAATAATTATAATAATTTAAAATATAATTTCTAGTTCTAATATATTATATATTATATAGAATTAATCTAAGTAGAAACTACTTTTAAAGTTTAATATTAGTATTCTAATATTAGTAGAATAATATTTAAGTAAATAGAAGAGAATTAAATAAAATTAAATTATTAAAAAGCTTATTAAATAGAAAAATTAAATTAAATAAGATTAATATAATAGTATTTAAAATATAGTAAATTAATTAATTATTATTATAGAATTTTTAAGAAAATTATAATAGCTAATTATAAAGTTATTATATTTTTTATTTTTTTATTAGTTTTACTATAAATAAGGGTATATCCTAAGATCAGGTAATATATAACTAGATTATATAATTTTTTTAAGAATATAATTAGTAGTTTATACCTAAACCTTTAACTCTATAAGATAAAATCAGATATTATACTTTTAGTCTGGATATAGATATTAATACCTTAAAAACTCTAATAATAGGAGCTATTTATATAGCTAGATATATAAATAGCCTAGCTATAGCTATAGCCCCTAAGGGGGAAAGCTTATTATCTAATAACTATATCTACTTACTAAGCTTATTAAATATTAATTAATTACTAGATACCTTAAATAATAATAGCTATAATAGCTATATCTAATATAAATATTCTAACCTCTTAGAGCCTGGTTAATACTTCTAATAAAGCTCTTTAAGAGATAATAACTATTATTAGAGATAATATAAGATAGTTATTTATTAACTATATTTATTATATACCGCTCTGGTTAGTTAAGGGTCTGCTTATAGTAATAAAGCTGCTTTTAATAGTATAGATCAAGTAGCTATATCTGCTTAGTCTATTACTTTATTATATAGTCTGCCTAGAGCTATAGTAGGTACTTATAGAGGATAGAGACTAGCTAGAAGAAAAGCTATATCTTAAGAATAACTACCTACTTATATAGGCCTACTATAACCTGATATATAATTTATAGTTTTAGTATATTATATATTATATTAAGATAATCAGGGTAGAGATAGCTCTTAAAAGTTAATTAAGCTTATATTTTTATTTTTAGTTATCTAGTTTAGGTTTAGATCAGGATATTAGATTAGATTAGATCAGGCTTAGTATTACTAGTATTAGTATATTAGAGTTTATTTTAGTTTAACCTAGAATTATATATATTTAGAAATAAAAAAGTTAGTTACTTTTAAGATTATAAGTTAATTTGCCTCTATAAGTATAGTATATATTTACTACTATAGGAAATTTTTATTAGGAATAATATAGATTTAATATTAACCTAATATCTATTTATATATACTTAGTTATACTATATAATAGAAGTTATTATATATTAATAAAAACTAAATATAGTTTATATAGTAATATTTATTATATATAGAAATAAAAATAGAATTTAAATTTATTATATATAGAAATAAAAATAGAATTTAAATTTATTTAAAAAAAAATAAAAAAAATATTATAATAAAAATAGATTAGAAGAATTAATTTTAAAAAAGAAAGATAAAATCTATTTATTTTATAAAAATATTATAATAATAAAATTAAGTAATAAATTAGATTATAAAAAACTTAAACTATTTAAAATTCTTAAGAAGAAATTAAATACTAATTATAAACTCTTATTACTAGATATAATATATATTTATCTAGTTTTTTATATTTTATTACTTAAAAAAACTCTAAAAAATATACTAGATTAAGATTATCTAATTAAGATCTATAAATATTATACTCAGAACTAGCTATAACCAGCTTAGGTATTATAGATAGGTTCTTAGTTATTAACTATAGGGTAGCTATAGTTAGATAGCTTATAGTTAAAGCCTAGGTTTATAATACCTTTACTTATATATAAGATAATATAATTCTTAAGACTTAAGTTCTTTCTATCTACTAGCTGTTTATAGCTCTTTTATAGGGAGTTCTATATAGTCTCTGTTTATAGTATAATAAGTACCCTGGATAAAGGAAAAAATACTACTATCTTTAGTAGTCTGGCTATATTTAGCCTGCTTTAATAAATAAAAGAAATTCTAGTAAAAGATTAATTAACTACTATTTAGCTAGTATATATTATTCTATAAAGAAAAGTTCTATTACTCTAATTCCCCTTTACTAATTATATATCTATATTTATCCTTTCCTTAGTTATCTTTATACTTAATCTATTTTATATTTTTTTCTTTATTATAGTAAGTACTATCCTTTCTTAGTTCTCTTTTTATACTTCTAAATTATATTATTTAGCCTATTAGCTTATAGATTCCTCTGGATTATTCTCTAGCTTATACTTAGAAGAGATCTTTAGGTTTATAGCTAACTTCTCTAGAGTTACTTTAGTAGGTATTTTCTTTAATAGTATTTTAATAGCTTACTTTAATTTACTATATATAACTAAGGCCTTAGATAAAGTCTTATTAGCTCTATCTAACTCTAACTCTTACTTCTTATTAACTATCTATAATACTTTATACTTAGATAAAGTTTTATCTGTTTTATAGTTAGCCTTCTTAAGAATATTAAGCCTGAGCTATAAAGTAGTAATACTTATCTCTAGAGTAGTATTTTTCTCCTCTAAAGCTATATTAGATTCTTCTAAGTTATTAATATAGTTTATATTCCCTTTAAGCTCTTTAAATATCTTATTATTATATTAATTAACTATTTTATAATTAGAATACTCTATCTTATA